>CAJQZJ010032716.1:5023834-5057373 GCA_907164525.1 Lophiomys imhausi
CACACACACACACACACACACACACACACACACACACACACACACACGGTATAACCCTAACATCACCAGAATGAGCCCCTTCTATTCCTTATTATCTTGTGACTGATCACTTTCTCTTTCTTTCTCTAGTGATCTTGCTTTTTCTGCCCCTATTCTCCCTCTGTGTACTATGGGCATGGGATGCAGTGAGGACTGGTTATGGTGGCAGAAATGTATGTTACCAGGTCATTTCTTCTCAACAATTCTGCTGATTCTCAGATGCTGCTAGATCTCAGACTTAGATGCTTTCATCACAAATAAGAAAGGCTAATGGACACAGTTACCATTTACTGAGAACTCGTTAAGGGCTGGCAATACGTTCATAGCTTTCCCCTACCCCAATGAGTTTTCCAACAGTCAGTCAAAGTCATTGCCTATTATTCTATCCATTCATGAAAAAAAATTACCTGAGAAGCTCAGAGAGGTTAAGGAACACATAAAGTTACACAACAAGAAAAGGATGTGGCTAGGACTTTTTTTCTTTTTTCTTTTTTTAATTCCAAACCCTATGCTCATAGACCATGATGTATTCAACACCAGGAATCTTATGAGCCTTTACCCCCAGGAATATGGTATGCTATGTGCATAGTCAAGTATGCTTCTCAACACTGCCTGTGATCTTGTTAAAACTGTGGGGGAGTGATGTTATTTAACTAAGTCAGAAGAGACGGCAGTGGGCTGTGGTGTAGAAGCAAAGTTATCAGCCAAACGGCTGCATCTCACAGGACTGGCCATGGCTGAGAGCTGTTCAGCTACTGGGGTCAGCATGGAGGAACTTGCAAAGACCAGCCCTTCCCAAGGGTAGTCACAGTGAGTTACTCAACTACTTGTAGCACCCCAGTCAAATGTCTCAGGGCGAGGGAGAGCCTGTGAACCCTGCTGAGGGCCATTGCAACCTACATGTTGAAAACTGAAAAATGGAAGCAGATTAGAAGGGAAGTGAGTGAGAGATTACATCACATCATTTTAGGGTTCTGAGACTTCTCATACCACTTTAGAACTGAGGACATTAGGGTCCCAGGTCACCAGGCGACTCCTTCTAGGGTCCAAACAAGGGTATTGTCAGGAATCAGAGACCAGCTCTGCCCCTGGGAGGACCTCCCTTTAGGAGCCAGGCATCCTGCCAACCCAGCAAGAGAACCACACAATCGAACCTTCTGTTCTCTCCGCTCAGATACAGCAAGCAGCATCAATCGCACTAAGGAGTGGGCACTGACCTCCACAAGGCTAAATATTATTCATGCAGACCAGCAGCCTGATGACCTTGATTCTTTCTTCTCCAAGTGCAAGGTGAGAAGCAGTGGTTTTTAAAGTGGCATGGTGAAGCTGTGACTCAGGAAGCCATGGAAAACCCAGCTATGTGTTATATCCGTCTCATGTTAGAAGAGTAAAAACCACAGGATGAGAAATAGTTATCTGTGGTAGGAGAGGCTGAGAGATGAGAAAAAAACGGAAGCAAAATGGAAGTAAACCAATTAGCGCTTTCTATCCTTTCCTAATGTGTGTGAGCTTGACCTGCTCAAGGCTGTGCACTTCTTTGACCTCATGCTCTGCCCTAGACAGCTGTGAAGAACCAAAGCATGATGCTGTGGATGTGCATTTGAAAAGGACTATGATCAGGTGAAGGTGGAGATCTCCAAGTCACCATGACATCAGATAAACAGCAAGACACTCTAATCCCCAGGACTGTGCTTTTGATGAGAAAGTAAAAAACAAACTCTTTTTATTTTTAATCTCAGCACTTGGGAGGCAGTGGCAGGCAGCTTTCTGTGAGATCAAGGGCAGTCTGGTCTACAGAGTAAGTTCCAGGACAGCCAGAGATACAAAGAAAAAAAAAAAAAGATCTAAGACTGTTCAAGTTTCCCAATAGGCTACTGAAGTACTTCTCAAACTTTACTGTGTCCACCAGTCCCCAGTGGATCTTAACAGGCACATTATGATCTAGTAGATTAGGCAGGGCCGTGTGTGTGTGTGTGTGTGTGTGTGTGTGTGTGTGTGTGTGTACGTATATATGCATGTATGTATATATTATTTATAACTTGTTCCCAGGTAGTATAGATGGTTGACCAGTGACCATACTTTGTGTGTATCAGTTTTGACATGGAAAAGCATACAGGTACTCCAGTGAAAATTCTGGAAACAGAATTTTGCAGTCTGTCTGTGACACCCTGTTATTGGGAAGCTGAGATGGTTTTCTCTTTACCTTTTTCCCAAAGTCTTACCATTCTTGGTTGGGTCATAGGGGGTACAGCCTACTGCGAGCTTCTCCAGCTGGGAACAGCACCTCCACCGCCCATCCATCCAGAAATTAGGGTGATACTTGGACACCAGGCTGTTGTTATTCCTCGTTTCTGAAAGAAGTTGGTTTCAACAGAGGACTCATTTCTAGGCCAGTAGATAAAGTACCAATTTTTTAACTCCCAGGGGCGGGTCCTGAGTACTAACCAGAACAGTAGGTCAATCGGTTGTGTTGTTTCCTAAGAAAGCATGGGTTAAATTAAGCAGCAACAGATCTAGTCTTTCTTGGATCTGCCTCCAGTTGGTTGTGTGTCTCTAGGATGGGGAACTCTCATCTGAGCCTCAGTTTCCCCAGATTTTGCTGTCATGCTATCAACTGGATGACAGGGCTCTACAATGAAGCCTTGAGGGGTTAAGGAGAAAGTCGAGAGGGTGGGATTTCCATCTCTCTCACTTTGAATGATAGAAGCTTTGCTTTTTGAATTTTTTTTAATTAAGAAAAGGTTTCATCCAACAGACTGAAAGGAACAGGAACATAGACTTTGTTACCTGTTAGTGGGACACTTTGCCCTAGAGGAGCTGCTATGTAGACCCCCCAGTGCAAGAGGAAGCTCTTAGCCCTCATATGAGGGGCTGATATGTAGGGACACTCCACATCAGAGGAGTGGGATGGGTGGGAAAGGGAGGGGAGGGCGGGAGGGGTGGAGGGAGGGGACTGTGATGGAGATGTAACTTGAAGTAATAAATTAAAAAAAAAGAAAATAAAGTAAAGGTTTCATGTCCTTAAAACTGAGGATATCCTTAAGCTCCAGATCTTCCTGCCTCTACCTCCCATGTGCTGGGGTCCCAGGTGGGCACCCCCATGCCAAGTTTGGACGGTACTGGAATTAGAGCCCAGGGCTTCATGTGAACTAGGTAAGCCCTCTACCAACTGAGCTGCCCCAAGGCCCTGCAAATTTGCTTCTATTCCCTCTAGGCTATCTATGGATTTGAAGTAAATTTTCTTAGGAAAAAAGAGACTCTGCTAGTGAGAAACAAGAAAACCCTCAGCATTAGTTAATCTCTAGAGCCCCTTCAGTTTTAAAATTCAGATAAAAACCTGATATAAGATACAGGAAAATGACCGGGTGGTGGTGGCACACGCCTTTAATCCCAGCACTTGGGAGGCAGAGGCAGGTGGATCTCTGTGAGTTGAGGCCAGCCTGGTCTACAAAGTGAGTCCAGGACAGCCAGACTTGTTACACAGAGAAACCCTGTCTCGAAAAACCAAAAAAAAAAAAAAAAAGATACAGGAAAATGAATGTAGCTGGGGCTGTTTATTAGTTTTGGCTTGGTGTCTGTTTTCGGCCCATGGGCTTGAAAGCACTTTGCAGATGGCGTAGTGTTTGCTGTTTCCTATCCCACCAGAGACGAATTTGACCCTAGAAACCTATGTTATCACTGTAGTCTCATTTTTTAGACAACAGAACCGTGGCTCCAGATTTGCTTCCTTAATCCTCATAGCTGCTTAAAGATAGGTCTCCCTGACACACTGGGGGTTTCAGGCTAAAGACTAAGAATAGTACTGATCAGATACTGTTTTCAGATAAGAATTTTTAAAAACTCCTTACACGTAACATAACCCATTTGATTCTCACAACAGCCCTATGAATATGTTTAGATGACTTTTCTAGCTGAGGAAACAGAGGCACACAAAGATCCAAGTGAGACTCTAATAACTTGCACTTCTGGATTTTTCACTACAGCATGTAGTGTCCATGTCCTATGGTCTTAAACACTGTCTGGGTTTTAATTGTGTTGTCAGGACTATGAGGCTCAAGAAATAACTAACTGAACATGGTGGTGCACACCTGTAATTCTCACATTTGGGAAATGGAGGCAGGAAGATCAGGAGTTCAAGGTCAGCCTTGGCTACTTAGAAAACTGGAAGCCAGACTGGGTTCCGTGAGCCCCTGTCTCAAAAACCGACAGACAGATAGACAGACAGACAGACAGACAGACAGACAGACAGACAAGCCAGTGCTTCCTGGGCACTGACTATGGTTGCTAGTTCTAAGAGTTTTACCCACTGCAGCTCTGCAGAGAGAGTCTATCATTCACCATCCCTCTCTTATTTAACAGCTAGGGAGACTGAAGTTAGGAACTTGCACAAGAGCACAAGGAAGAGGCAGGATGCCAACCCCTGTGATCTAAATGGAGGGATTCCCACTGCAACTTTCCTTGCTCTTCTAGAATAAGCAAACATTTTAAAAATGCCAGATAGTAAATATTTTAGGTTTGATAGGCCAAGAGGCAAAATCACTGGTATGATGTGGGTGCTTACATAGTCCTTTGAAATTATTTAAAAATACAGGGACTGTTTTTGTCTTGAAGCCTTAAATGAACAGGTGGTGGGCTGGATTCGGCCAGTCCTTAAATTATACTTGTTGCTGCTCCTGGGCTCATGATTAAAAACTCAAGGCACTGACCAACAGCAAATGGGATAGATTGTGAGCACCAGTTGCTCACAGATTCCACCGTGTTCCTTTCTTGTGGAGCCCGAGCCCAGCACAGGATGAAAGTGCCAGTGACTGAATAAAACAGGAGTTTAATCACCTTCTTTAAGGGTCAGCACCCAGCGCTGCCGGCTCTCACAGTCTGGAGCAAACACGTACAGGAGGTAGTTGTCATGCACAACCTAGAAATGCACAAGAGTCCACAATGAGCAGGAATCAGGAGTCAGGAGCCCAGAAATCAGGAACCCACTTCAGGTTCATTTGAGTATTTATCATCATCTGATTGGAGTGACTTGGGAATCAATTGTTTCTCATCAGAATGCCTGGGTGCTGTGCCATCAGGGTGACCCTTCCATAGTGGAGGTGGCTCGTCTTGTGTATCACGCCACAGTGGGTACTTGCCCAGTTTAAGTAACAGGAGAAAGAGAAGTTGGTTTCTCAACTAGGAAACGTGTTTATTTCTCACCTTAGTTTTTCAGTCATTAGAAAAACCTTTCTGGTGTATGTAAGTATAAGTGAGTAGATGACAGGTACGGATGGAAGACACTTTCAGAATTCTCGGGAGAGGGTAAGACCCACGAGGGGCCCCCCAGCACAGATCCGGCGTGTGTTCACTGCCCACTCCCCACCGACGGCATCCTGCAGAGTCCGCACACAGTGCTTAAGCAGGAAACTATTAACCAAGCTGTGGTCTTGGAAATGCCGTAAGGTTCCCCCACCACACACAGACTCATTTGTGATTGATACTTTTAACTACCAGGCATTTGGATCATTCCTTTTACTTTCATCTTTACAACTTCCAACTCAGGCTGAGTATGGTGGTACATCCTGAAATCCCAGTACTTGGGAGGCTGAGGCAGAAGGATTCTGTTCCAAGCCAGCCTGGTGATATGAAAAATAAGAAAGGAAGGAAGGGAGGAAGAGACAGAACGAGGGAGAGAGAAGGTCCAACTCATGGGGGCTACTTTTCTAGTAAAAAAAAAAAAGTTTTTTTCTTTCTGTGACTCATTGAAAATGGACCATCTGGGCAGAAGATGTAGCTCAGAGCTAGAGCACTTGCCTAGTATATACTCTATATTTTGGGTTCAATCCTCAGCACTTGAGGAAAAAAAAAAAAAGCAAAGAATATCTCCTCTTCAGGTGGCCAAACAAGAAAAGTAGCTGGGATGTTGGAGGAAGTGTCTGGCCCATTGGATCTGTAGACACAAAGGGTGGGGAGCATGATGAAGATTAAAAGGTACCCTGGCCAGCCTAAGGGAGCTTTCTGCATGGAGAAAGGTCTGTGACCGTACTGTCCACAAGGGAGTGTCAAATGTGGCCAAAGTAGTATCTGGCAAGCTGGATTTTAAAATCAATCAATCTTTCCTTCATTCTTCCCCTCTCTTTCACTTTAAGTGTTTGCAAGCATGCACACACATGTGGGCATGCACACACACAGACACATGGACACATACAGACAGACACACACAGACACAGACATACACACACAGACACACACACAGACAGACACACAGACACACACACAAACACAGACATACACACAGACATAGACATACACAGACACACACACACAGACACACAGACAAACAGACATACACACAGACATAGACATACACACACACACACAGACACACAGAGACACAGACATACACACACACACAGACACACAGAGACACAGACATACACACACAGACACACAAAGACACAGACATACACACACACAGACACACACAGACACATAGAAACACACAGACAGACACACATACAGACACACACAGACACAGACACACACAGACACAGACACACACACACACAGACACAGACACACACACACACACAGACACACACACACAGACACATAGAAACACACAGACACACACAGACACAGACAGACATACACACAGACACAGACATACACACAGACACAGACACACACACACAGACACATAGAAACACACAGACAGACACACATACAGACACACATAGACACAGATACACACAGAAACACACAGACAGACACAGACACACACACACACACACAGACACAGACACACACACACAGACACAGACACAGAGATATACACACAGACACAGACACACACACAGACATACACACAGACACATAGAAACACACAGACAGACACACATACAGACACACACAGGCACACACACACAGACACACATATACACAGACAGACACAGACACACAGGCAGACACAGACACACAGACAGACACACACACATGCACAGACACACACACACACACACACAGTTCATCATGGCGTGAATGTGGAAGTCAGAGGACAATTGTTAGAGTTCTTTCCTCCCTTTCTGAGACCAGGGTGTTGGAACTCAGGTCACCAGGGCTGCACACCGTGCTTCTGCCTGCTGAGCCATTTTGCTGACCCTTTGAAAATTATTACTTACTTAATACGATTGTCACTTATATGTAAACATTCACATTGTGCAAGTGGCTGCTCTTTTGAACAGCACAACCATCTCTAGATGTTTTTCAGATTGTGAAGTTTCAGGAACTCCAGGCTAGAAACAGGAACTAGAACCTCTTTAAAGCTGGGGCTGTACTAAGTGGCAGAATACTTACATATCAGGTGTAAAGTCCCAGGTTCGATCCTCAGCACTATGGGAAAGTAAGAACCTTTCCAAGAGTCTGTGCCTTTGTGGAATGAATGAATGAATGAGTGAATGTCACTGGTTGGAAGAATATCATGAAAGCCTTCCTGTGGGCTTGGTCTAAGCTCTCAGCACGGGTGAGAGCCATCTTTTCCCCATGGAGATTCTCTCCCAAGGGATGAGGGTTCTAACCATTGTCTAGGGACAGAAGGCTATGCAGTCCTGATGTGCTTACCTGAAAAGGGTATTTATAGTGGCATGGGATGCTAATGTCACTCTTGACAATCTCCACACACTTGATTCTGGAGAGTTCGATGGAACCTTTCAACGTGCGCTTCTTCTGTGAGGAGACATGACATCCATTTAAGTGAGAGAGAAAACAATGTTTTCATTCCAATTGTTTCCAGAAATTTCCCTTCCCTTTGTAAACCAGCCACAGTGTTCCCAATCAAATACCCCAAAGTTACCTCCTGACTCAATCTGAGAGGGACCCTGAATGGACTCTTGGAAGAAGGGCCTCAGAAGGGTCATGATAGGGACTGATTTTCTACTCAGTCAGCCAGCGTCACACACCCTTGTCCTGTTGACACATAGCAATGCTTGTAGAACCCATGGCTCAGACAGGTCATATAGTTGGTGGGAAAAGAGCCACATGTGTGACAACACTCCTTGCTCTGTGCTGTCTATGACCTGATTACTAACTGTGATCAGGCCTGACAGGGTAGTGAGGTATACTATTTGGGATATTTGCCACATATGGCTTTTTCATGTCCCTAGGTTATTCAAAGTTCCACAGTAATATTCCTACAATACATTCCTGCTCTGTAATTGCCTTTTGCCATCCACTTTGACCTTCACCATAAAATTGTACTAGTCCCACCCTCAGTCCTTTGGAAGCCTGCTAGATATTTTTTCTGAATAACTGATAATGTCTTGTTTGATAATGATGTTCAATGTTACCTGTGTATAAATGCCATTGTCCTTAGAAAATGGATCCTAGGAGGTGGGTCGCCTTACTAAGTGAGACAGATCCTATGAGTGGGACTATCAGACCCTAGGGAAGTGCTTTTGGATGGTAGAGCCTTTCTTTGGTTCCCAGAATGTGGCTGCCATTGAGAACAGAGTTTCGGCCAACTATGGAATCACCTGTGAAACATGTCATTAGATTGCCCCCTTTCTGAAGCTGTAAAACCAACACAACAGAAGAGGGGTGGAGCTCAGGGTTGGGTTTTGTCTCTTGTTAGCTCCACAAACTTGGGCAGTCCATCCAACTTTCAAGAACTTTATCTATAGCTTGTGAGGAACGTTCCTGCCTCTTAGGGTTAATTAGAGAGGCAGGGAGGGTGACACGCCAGCTTGCCTGGTTCTAACAGGGGCTTTAACAAAGAGCACCTTCCAAAGAGCTCGAGGAAGGGCTGACTATTGCAGGAGAACTGTGAAACACGGGCAGACTTGGTTAGCCCTAAGAGCTGTAACACCATCAAACTCTCCGGAACTGAAATCAGTCTTGGCTTTCTGATCCTCTGCCTGGGAACCAATCTTCGTTTACTACTTGAGGCACACAACTGCTGAAAACAGTCAAGATGCGAGAAGAAGACCCTGCTGAATATTGGGAAGCTTTGTGCTGTTCTTTTCAAGTTTTCCTTGCAAAACTTCTTGATTCGTGTTTTAAAATATAAAGCCAAATCTATTTGTGGTTACAAATAAAACAATATGGTAAGTTACGTGTGAAGTAAATATTCACAGGGCTGCATTATTCCACCTCTCCTCATGACCTGAGGCAGCCAAGATTAACAGTTTGTTTATATGTTGATTTTTGGGGTGTATGTGTGTGTGAGATCAGAGACAGACATGAGATGATTTCCTCAATTGCTCTCAATCTTACTTTTTTTTTTAGCCAGAATCTCTTATTGAACCTAGAGTTCTAGCTACTAGATTAGCTATCCCGTGAACTCTGGCCTGTGAACCCTTCCTGTTGCCATCCCCCCAGTGCTGGGATTATAGGCCCACACTGCCACCACCAGCTTTCCCTATGGTTTCCAGGGGATTGGAACTCAGGTCTTCAAGGCTATATGGCAAGCAGTTTACTGATGGAGCCGTCTTCCCAAGGCATTCAGCTTTCCCCTGCACAACAGCAGGGTATGTATAAACAAACAGGAGCATCTGCTTTACATTTTGGCCCTAATTTGGACCATCATCGAAATCCTAAGGCACTGGCAGTCTTCACTTCAGAAGCAGAAGTGCCCAGAGGCCTGCCTGTCCCAATCTGTAGTCCCCGGCCACTGGTGAGCTCAGGCTGTTGGGTGTCTAATGCTGTTTGTCTACTTGGTGAGCCTGATAGAACGCTCATGTCCGTATCAAAGCAGCTCTGGCTAACCACTCTCCTGTCTGCGAAAACTACTGAGCTGTGTGCCATCGCTCAGTGCCTAGCACAGTGACTGATTCCTTATGGTGCTTGGCTAGGATATCATACTGGGCCCAGTTTAAGCAATCTCAATCAGATTTCTATTCTAGAAATTTTATTGAAGGCCAGAAATGAACAAAGCACTGCTCTGAGTTCAGTAAACAAAGCAAAGAACCCTGTACACTGTCTCACAGGATTCATATACAGGTCTTCACTTACGATGACTTCACTTACAGTTTTTGACTCGACGATGGTGGAAAACCATACTTCACAGCCAGGCATAGTGGTGCATGCTTGTAATCACAGAACTATGCAGACTGACGCAGGAGGATTGAGAGTTCTAGGCCAGTCTAGGCTACATGGCAAGACCTTATGTCAAAAAGAAATAAACAGCTGAACAACGTAGCAATTCCAGCACTTAAGGAGCAGAGGCAGGAGGATTACTGCAAATCTGAAGCCAGCTTCCTCTATATACTGAGTTCTAGGCCAGCTGGGTCTATATGGCAAGGTCACATCTCAAAAAATTAAATTAATTAGCAATCAATCAAAGAAAAGGGACTTATACTTCAAAACTTGACATTTATTCTTCTTCTAGGCCAATCTAAGACTTCTATAATAGTCTTGTCATAATGCTGGACAGAAGGCCACAGCCACTAGGAAGCAACATGATCCTGAGAATGGACACCAGGCTCTCTGCAGTGAGCTGCACTATGCTGTGGTGTTAGGCGTTAGGCCAGGTGTTCAGCTCACAGTAGGTTTTTAAGGATGAAATTCCTTTATAAGTATGGGAGGTCAGAAAGGAGAAGCAAGAGCTGAGAAGACAATGGGACAGGTAGATGTCATCAGGACAAGCCTCTGAGAGAGGGCACTTGTGATAGACTTGGCAAGTCCAGCAGGTGCCGGCTGTGACCAGGTAGGGGTGAGCACTCTCGATGAGGTGAGCTACTACAGCAAGATGTTAGGGCCTTGCATTTAGGTCATGAAGTAGAGGGGCATGTATCTGGAGTCAAAATTAGGGTTGAAATTCTATGTGAAGTTCTGAAGCAGCAGTGTCCAAAAGAAACTGAAACAGAATGTGATTTGTATATGCAATTTGAAGTTTTTCAGCTGGGCAGGGTAGTTTATATCTATAATTCCAGCACTTACAAAGTTGAGGCAGGGAAATCTCCATAATTTTTTAACCAGTCTGGGCTACATAGCCATGGCTACCTTTTCTCAAAATAATTTATTTCCTATAAGTATGTTCAGAAAAACAATAGTGGCAAATAAAATTAAATTTGATGACTATGTTATTTAACCCTAAGAATCTCAGTTATTATCATTTCAAACGAAGCATAAAGTTGATCGGCTGCACTCTTCTGTAGTCCTAACCTTTGCCATCCTGTGTTTTCCACACACCTCAGTTTGGACTTGCCACATTTAAGTGCTAAGAAGCCACACAATTTCCAAGGACAATTCTTCCTTCCTGTTCAGATGATTCCTAGTATCCATTCATTCCACATGTGGACTTGAAGAGACATTTGAGCCTTAACTGTTGTCCAGATGAGTCTTTTCAGTCAGAGAGATCTGACTATCCTCCATTAACCTCACTCTCAGTGCCTAGTAACTGCTTGGGTCCCTCCTCCAATCCACCTGTCCTGTCAATCTCTCCAAAGACCTTGATGGTAGCTCTCTCTGAATTTCACAAGATTGGATCTGGGAAATAGAAGGCGTTGATGTTCCCTCCCCAACTGGTCAATGAGAGCAGAGGGTCAGGAGCTAAACACAGTTCAGTCTCTTGGAAATTATGGTTGCCTGCAATCTTCCCAAACAACTGTGCTATTTCTGAAAAATATCAGGGTTAGACCTGCCAAGAAAACCACACAAATGCTACCAGAAGAGGGAGAGACCATGTTAGCCTGTCCTAACTCTTCCTTGTTATTCTGACTGTCTGCACCACACAAGGTCACAGACTTTGGGTAGCACTGTTTCTTTTTTTGCCATGTTTGATGAAACGCTGGCTCAGGAAATAATGTCAACAGTAAACAAATGGAACCTTGTGAAATTAAAAAGCTTCTGCATAGTCAAGGAATACAGTTAACTGAGTGAAGAGACAGTCTGGGAGAAAATCTTTGTCAGCCACACACCTGACAGAAGATTAATATATAGAATGTATAAAGAACTAAAAAACAAAAACAAAAACAAAACAAAACCACTCAGCCACAGGAATGTAAACAAACCAACCAATGCATGGGAACCCGAAATGGACAGATAACTTTCAGAAAAGAAACTCAAATGCCATTAAGCACATGAAAAAAAAAAATGCTCGACTTCATCAACTGTCACAGAATTGCAAATTGAACTTTGTTGGGATTCTATCTCACTCTAGACAGAATCTCAGTCATTAGCAAAACAAATAACATAAATGCAGGTGAAGATGGGGCAGATGGGAACCCTTATATGCCACTGGAAGGGATATAAACCAGTCCAGCTAACTCTGGAAGTCAGCACGGTGGGTTTTCTAAACTAAGCAGATCTACCATATCAGCCAGATTTACCTGAAGCATCCCAAGTCACTACATCACAGTATTTTTCACAACCACTAAGTTATGGACTCAGCTGAGGAGTCCATCAGCAGAGGAACGGATAAAGACAAGGTTGTAAAGATACACAACAGAACTTTTTTTCCAGCTACAAAGAAAAACAAAGTTATGTAATTTGCAGGAAAATGGATGCAGTTGGAGACAATCATAGTAAGCCAGATTCAGAAAGACATGCTTTCTCTCATATTTAGTTCCTAGATTTTTATGTAGATACACAAATTCATGTGTGCATGAAATGGAGAGGAGAAGTGAAACTGAAGAGAAGAAGGGTGACGGGGGAGGAGGAGTGAAAGGAGGGGTCGGCTAGGTGCATTACAGCACATAAGGTCTACTTGTATGAAAAGTTCTTATAACATAATACCACGTACAGTAAGTTGAAATTTATTAATTATAATAAAGTCATAAGAAACTAAAAATTTAGAAAGTGCTACATTGTCCCCATGTATTAGTACAGATAGCTTCTGTGTCACACAATCCAACCTGGTTTATGTACAAAATTACACAAAGACTGTGTAAGTGGCTTTTTGTCCCCCTCTTTTTGAATCAATAGTTTACAGAAAATAGAATTGATTTACTTAACTATCCTAGACCGTTTTAGACGGTTGGTATCAAGAGGCCAGAGCTTCACATTTTATTTTTTAAGTATCTCTAGGTATGATACCATTAGGAAGCATTACCTTTAATTTTGTATCAATATACAAAGATCTATAGACCTTTAAACTCATGGAGATGGTTAGAGAGTAGAATGTTAAAGTCAGGGGCCAAATATGTATAAACTGGACATTGGGAAGGTATACTGGGCCATTTAACTCTCATAAATGTGGCATATTTATATCTATTGTTTTGTATAATACTTACTGTTATAAGAGAAGGAACCATCTGTTGGACTGAAAGGGGAAACTTCTGGGGGGAAGAGGGTGGAAGGGCGGGATAGGAAGGGGGAATAGGGAGGGGTTTGTGACTGAGATGTAACTTGAAGAAAAAAAATAAAGTATTTATAAAAAAAAAGAAAATAGAATTGAATTGTGACTTTCAGGGAGACGGGGGGAAAGTAAGAAGATGGTAATATTTTTAATTTCTTTTGATGCTCCATTGCATTTAACGTGACCCAACGAAGTATGGTTTCTCCATTAGGTAGATGGGAAAGCTGAGGTTCAGGGAGGCCAGCTTCCTTAATTCGTAGTGAACAGAAATCTTTGACTACCGTGCTTGCTCCGATGCTCACAGGAAACGTTCATTACCCAAACTCAGTGCAGATTGGTTACGTAGCCTATTTCTTCTGGCCATGTGGAATATTATTTCTGCCGCAGTGGCTTGCTCAGCCCTTATGGTGGGCTTCAGACATGTTCCCTGGTTTCCCAGCATGACAGCTCCTTGGTACCATCACTGCTTGCTGAGCCCACTGGATACATCAATATGAAGTTACGTGTCAGACACCCTCGAGAGGACAGCAGTGTCTGAAAAACAGCAGAATTTCTGCTTTCTACTTTGGTAGAGTAGAATGGAAGAGAAGGAGAAAGGCAGACTAGGGTCCAAACCCCAACTCATTCTTCACTTGCTGTATATCATCTTAATAACTTTCTATTAAAGATATTTTCAAGATTTAGTTATTTTATGTGCAGGGCTGTTTAGCCTGCAAGAACAAAAAGTGCTCTTAAGCCATCTTTCTAGCCCCACTGATATCTTGTTTTAACAAAAATGGCAAATAATGGTTCCTCAGCCATTAAGTAGCTCAGAGGCTGTGTAACAATTACATACGCTCACTGGCACATTAAAATCATTCAACTGATGAACTGTCACTCAAGTGCTTCTCCTCTCTTCCTTCCTTTCCTTTCCCTGTACACAAATGAAGCCTGTGTCCTTTTGTTTGTATGTGTCCATACTTTCTTTGCTATAATGTTATTTTAGGCACATATGTAAACTCAGAAACATCACTGGGGAAGACAACACTCACACTTAACTGGTGAGAATGACAATTGTGACAGTTGGGGTTTGTTTTCCTACTAATTTGTAAAATTAGGACAAAATCATGGAAGGGGGTTTCCTGGCCTTCCCTGAGTGTCTATCTGCCCCCACCCCCCAATCAGGCTGTTGGAGGAGCCACCTACAAACTCTCAATGCTTTCATACAATCAGGATTTTTTCTTTTTTTTCTTTTTTTGGTTTTTCGAGACAGGGTTTCTCTGTGTATCCTTGGCTGTCCTGGACTCACTTTGTAGACCAGGCTGGCCTCGAACTCACAAAGATCCGCCTGCCTCTGCCTCCCAAGTGCTGGGATTAAAGGCGTGCGCCACCACCGCCCGGCACAATCAGGATTTTAACAAGGCATTTTAATTGTTCTGCTCAAGGCTTCTTCTGGGTCTAGTTTACCTAATGTACCAATCAGAGAATTTGCAGTGGTCTATGGCATTAAACCTGACATATGAAATAAGACTCAAATGACTAATTTACGGTATTGCCCACCCCCTCAACAGCAATTCTAAAATTGGCTTTAGGAGTTTTTCTCCACTATTGTTTCATCTTCTGCGGGGAGCTTGCTTAGAGCAATCCACACATTCATCTCTGTTCAAGTGGTAGGAAGGGAGGGTCAGACCTGGAGAACCAGGATTGTCGTTGTCCCTATGGTGACAGTAACACTGGGCAGGCTGTGGCAGGGCCTGCAGCTCAGTTCTTTCCCTCTGTAGTTCTGATCATTTGGTGCTGGGGGTGGCGGGGGGAGGTGCTGACTCATGCCACTGAGCATTCCTATGAACTATGCTGTGGGAAGGCCCCAAGGAAAGACCAGACCATGCATGCTGTCTCTGAAGAAAAGGTAACATGTCAAACATCAGTGCACTCTGTAACTAGCTTCGGTAGCTGTTTCTCTTCTCCAGCCTCCTCTCTTCACTGAACCTAGTCAAGTACAGTTGGAAGCCAAGGTAAGTTAAGGCAGACGTCAAAGTTGCACCTATTGCAAGCTGGGAGAGTGTGGCTCATCCCACACCTGCCTTCTTTTCTTTCCTTATTTCCACAAGTGCTCTCACTCAGACGTTAGCTGTAGTAGTAGTCTGGCTTTTACTTCAGCAGTGTTTTCATACTGTGGTTTATTTACTATGAGGTTGGATGTGGAGGGGGGTGGGGAAGCAACTGGCTTCTTTTAAGGTTGGCCATCTTTTTGATAGCATCTCCCTGACTAGGCATAAGGTGAGAATTTTACAAAAAGAAAGGAAACAGAACTATACTCCCATTTAACTTTCAGAGGGCAACTGAGGTTCCCCTACCCAAATTATGAACATATTTTCTCAGAAAAATATTAAAAACAAAGACCAGTATGTGGACTATTATTCTCCACACTAAACTGATGTTCCGGGCCACGTGAAAGGATCTTCTTTAATCTACCCCATGGCGTGTCCTCCTTGTCTGCTTCTGGCTTCTCTCCAGCAAGCTTCTTTCCAGATGCTCTCTATCTCTCTCTAAAAGCCTGTGCATCTTAGTCCCACCTATCTCTGTCTTTGCCCAATCTCCAGGCCTCAGCATTTATTTAACCAATCAGAGTCAATTAAGTAACAGACAGCAAACAGAACCAATCAACATTTAGAATGCTTAACACCACCCCATCAAGTATGGTGGAGGTGATATTTGGAAATAAGAGACAGAAAAAGAGCATATTTTTCTCATGATGTTTGAACATTTTACCAAAAACATACATTTATTTTATTGTATTAAAAGTTAATGAACACAAATACATTTTTCATATTGGACTTATCCCATGGAAATGTCTGCTCAAATGCATAATGATGTGAGAGAAACAATGTTCACAACAATGTTAGTTTCTAGTGTAGTAACAACACTAGAGCAATAGCTGGATCCTCTCTCTCTCTCTCTCTCTCTCTTTCAGAAAAGGATAAAATAATGTTAGTATAGACAATACCCCAAAAAGTAATACAGGAGGGGAAAAATATTCCAAGTAGAAGAATTTCATAGCAGAAGTAATATATTTCTATGGTACTTGAAGGAGTTTTTAAAAATAGTAATAATAAAGATGAAAGGAATAAAACTCAAAAGACTATTTCAAAGCAGCCAGCAGCATTGGGAGCCACCACACTGTAATACAACAGTGGCACATGGATGGGGGAGAAGGTAAGGAGGTTCCAGATGAAACTAGGATGTAGAAAATGACCTCTGCCCTGGTGACCTCACAAACCCAGTAGCAAAAGGCTACAGCCAGGGAGCAGCCACCACCTGCCCTTCTGCCCTTCTGTGTCCTTGGAGGTTCAAGTTCATGGCAGTTCCTCTCATGTTTTCCATGATGGCCATTTTCTTCATTTTGTTCAAGAAAATCACTGAGCTTTTGTATGGACACGTGTATCTTCTAAGTGAAGTAATAATTCAGCAATAATTTCTAAGCCTGATTCACATTAGATTAAAAAAAAAAGACAAGAGAATGGAACTAACTAAACTAAACTAAAAATGTTTAGTTTAGATCTGTTTATGAGAAGTATGTGTTATTGGGCATGTTGATGAATGCCTGCTATCCAGCATTTGGGACTGAAGCAAGATCATCAATTCCAGGTTACCCTGGGCTTTGAAGTGGAAAAAACTAAGTGTCACATAGTAAGCATACGCCATCCAGGTCCTGTGCACCGCCTCTCCGCATCTCTAGTCTGTAATTTCTCTTCCACAGCCCTCCATGTTTCCAGGGGAGGGCATGGGAGATGTTTAGTGAGTTTGGAAAACATTATTTTACTTTCTTTTTAAGCACTAAAGAGTCTGCAGCTAAAGTGGATAGTGAACAGCTTCATTGCATTTCAGGAAATCACTTCACAGAGGCAATGTTTAATGAATGGTATTTGCTAACTGACCAACTGAAGAACAGCAGGTAACAGTGTTGCAGCAGAAACTGGTTTTTTGGACCCCATAACGGTATGTGTGGAACTGTCAATAGAATTAAGTTAGGATATGAGCTCCAGAATAACGTGCAGATGAATAAAACTCTTTTGGGAGTGGAAAGGTAAGTTAACACTAGCTTGCACCAAGGGCGCCAAGCACTCCTGCAGGTTATAAACAGCTTTATAGAAAAAGGGGCAGAAGGAATGCAAACGTTTCTTAAAACATATGAAGAGACCCTTGGTTACTATGACAAAAGAAATGCAAATAAATTCCACCTAGATTATTTTAAACCTATCAGATCAGCAAAGATCAAAGCATCAGATAATGGTTGTTGAGGTTTTGAGAAGAAGCTTTACACACGTGACCCTGGGGAAAGTGCAACTTCTGTGGACAGAGACTTGGTCACTAAAGAGCAACTGTGCATACTTTTAACTCAGTAACTCTCCATCTGGACGTATTTTCTATACCCTGGGGCTCCTCAGCCTCTGTACTGTTAGCCATTTGGGCCAGGCTTCTACCCACTGAACACCAGCAGCAACCACCTCTCCACATCTCCAGTGAGACCAAATGTCCATAGGCTGGCAAAGCTGCCTCTGATTAACAGTCACAATTATATTCACTAAAATGACATATTTTGTAAGGTTATTCATTCCTGTTGCTTGTAAGAACAAACCAGAAGCACACTAATGTACAATGGAAATGTTTAATCCATATAACAAGCCATTTTACATTCATAAAATATGAAAAACTCTTTACACAAAGACCACTATGGACTGATCTCCAAACTAGGTTGCTAACCAATGGAGAGGAAAAAAAAAAATAGTTAAGTGGTGTGTAGAGATTATGCTGTTGCTATATAAGAAAACAAAGGAAAGACATTTTTCTATTTGTTTTACATGAATATAAATAGGGCGTTAATGGAATATCACTCAGCTATCAAAAACAAGGAAATCATGTAATTTGCAACCAAATGGATGGAACTAGAAAAGCTCATTCTGGGTGAGCTAACCCAGATCCAGAAAGATACACATGGTATGTACTCACTTATAATTGGATATTAGCCATATAGTACAGGACAACTATCCTACAACTTACAAATCCAAAGGAACAGGAACCTAGTATAACTATCCTATGAGAGACCCCACTAAGCAACAGATAAAAACAGATGCTGAGACACACAGTCAAACATTAGGTGGAGCTCTGGGAGTCGTGTATAAAAGAGGAAAGAGGAGTAGAGGGATCCGGAGGGGACAAGAACTCCACATAAAGAACCAACCAACCTAGGGCCCTAGAGGCTTAGAGAGTCTGAAATACTAACAACAACAACAACAAAACACATATGGACTGGACTGAGGCCCCTACACATGTATAGACGGCAAGCAGCATGGTCTTCATGCAGATCCCTTAGCAAGTGGAGGGAGGGGCTCCATGTCTCTGACATGGGCTCTGTTGCTTGTTAGTGGAACACCTTACCCTAGCTGGGCTGTTCTGTTGGGCCCCAGTGCAAGAGGAAGCTCTTAGCCCTCATGGAACTGATGAACCGAGGGTGTTGATAGGTGTGTGTGTGGAGGGGGGGCTCCCCTAATCGGAGGAGAAGGAGAGGAGGAAAAGAGGGAAGAAGTTGGGAGGGTGAGAGATGGGGTGGGGAGAGGGGCTGCGATTGGGGTGTAACTTGAATAAATAAATAAATTAAACAATAAATAAGGGACACTTCACTCTGGAGGAGTAGGACAGAAGGGAGAGGGGGTAGAGGGTGGGAGGGTAGGACTGGGAGTGCTGGAAAGAGGGCACTGTGATGGAGATGTAACTTGAAGTAATAAACATTTAAAAAATATGGCATCTTGGAAAAGTATGTAAGAAACTGATTATATTTAAGTTCCTTTACATTATTTGAAACATGGGGAAACAAAGCATCAAGAAAAGTCTTGAGCTAATGCCCCCCAAGCTTTGCTCGGATGAACACTACAAGACACCTCTTTAGAACAGACAGAATGGCTTATATGACAACTTCCTGCTTTTTATTCATTGCTTGACCAGGTGCTGGCTGATTCAGCTTAAGAGCTCATCCACATGAACCTCTCAGAGCCTCTGAGATGATCAGTTACTCACTGTTAGTGAAGCCTACTATGGTGCAGGCAAGCAGGATTTTGGGCATCCCTTCAATCTTCCTGTGCAGGCACATATGGATGACTGACTTTAAATCAAATTATTTCAGCCACATAAAACTATAACACAAAACGATGCCTATAGAAATAAAGTATTTGAGAATCACAGCAATGATTTTTTTTAATTAATTCCTTCTTACAAAAATAAATGGTCCTTAGAAAATACAAATGGTTCTGCAACAAACATGTGACCACTTTTGGTGACTTGTACATTGTTTAAGTTTTTTGGGAAACGATACAGCGACAAATGCTTGAGCCCAGAAAATGTTCTTATCTTGGGCTAGTGAGATGGCTGGACAGGGAAAAGCACTTGCCTCCAAAATGCCAGCCTGAATTTGGTTCTCATAGCTGCCTGGTAGGAGAGAACTAACTCCCATAATTATTTTCTGACTTCTCTTGTGGACTGTGGCATGCACCTACTGCTATCCTAGCAAACAAATAACTGTAAAAAAAAACTTTCTCATCCTATGATACAGTTATTCTACACATAGAAATCCATACTAAAACCTTCTTTAAAAAAACAGTATAATATATGTGTTTATATATAGGTCATTATACCTAGAAACAAGTTGACTGTTGACTCACAAATGATAGAGATGTTTATCCATATATCTGGATACATAAAACAGATAAGTTTATCTTTGCAACAAGTGAATGGAACCATTAAAAATTTAGATATATGAGAAAGTGATTAGTTTTGAGTAAACACAGAAGTATATTTATGTAAAAGAATGAATGAGGAAGTAGAATATAAAATTGCCGTGCATTATAATTGTAAATTTTTGAAATTATAGCCACACAGTAATTTGATAGCCTAGACAAAAAAGTTATACAAAATATTTTGAGTCCAGTTGCTTTATTAACTACTTTTAGAAGTATACTAATCTAAAGCCTTTCTATTCTGTTTTGTGGTATTAATCAACATGTATTTAATTTGAATTCTAGCTTGTTTTCTGTCTTCATTGCTAGAGGATACCTGGTCCTGACTCAGGTTATAAAACAGGCCAATTTCCACTTATCCTTGGTTCTAGACAAAGCATCAGAAAGACACAAGAGAGTTAAAATATGGAATAACTACAAAACAACTTGCAGAATGAGATATCATGGGTTGGGTCATCAGCCTTGACCTGGCTTCCTTGCCTGCCTTGTGTAGAATCTGCCATCCCCACAGCAGTCAGAACATCCACTTCCAAATATAAAGCAAATGGTGCTGCGTACCTGCTTCTGCCATTTGGTAGCTTCCTGCTGTTGGAACAAAGTCCAAACTCTTTGCCATGCCCCATAATGGCACACGTAGCTTGGCCTCTGTACCCTCAAACTGCAGCCTTCTCTTGAACTATCCTCACGTGGGCCTAGCTGTCATTAACCTCAGGGTCCTTGAGCTTGTAGTTCCCACTGGCCAGAATGCCGTTCTGAGTCTTTTCACTTGGCTGGCACATCCATCATCCCTCAAACTCTTGACTCTGGCTTAGATACAGATTCCCTTTCTAACTACACTTCCTTCCAATTCTGTCCCAGTTGCCGCTGAGGTCTGCCACAGAACCTGCCAATCTGTGTCTGCCCTGTGCTGTTATGTGCTTCACTCTGGGCTGTCTCCCCCACCCCCTTGTGAGGACAAATGCCCCATCTGTATTATTCACCACTGTGTTCCTCATAACCGCCTCATTGGTTTTGACATAGTAGGTATGAAGAAATGATTAACAAACAATAAAAAAAGAGGTTTTGGAAGGTGCTGTGTAAGTTGCCAAGGGAGAGGAGCAATCGGCACTCCTACTCAGCTGTTAAGCTACAAACCATAACAATGACTAACCCAGCAATATATCCCCTTGTGCAATAGTGGCACTTTTATCTTAGGAGTAACCAATGCCTTTTTAGTTGAAGTTAAGGCTCACTTGGTGGGAGAGAAATCATGCTTGGTATTGTAAACCTGGTCAACTACTCAGCTGGAGAAGCTTAGACCCTAGAGGAGAACCCAATACTGTCATTTTCTTAATGTAATTTATAGTTGCATTCTAATACTTATCTTTATCCCCATAGATAGGTGTGGCTCTCATTTTTCATCAAAAGAGATTCTTTTTGCAACAGATAGACACTATTACCGAAGTCCACAACTGGTCAGAATGTAGAGAATCAATGAAATCACATCAGGGTGAAGTGGGGAGGGACCGTGGCTGGCCAAAGTCTCCAGCAGTGTCGTTGGGTTACTCAACTCCCACTGATACATCTGCAACACAACCCCTACAGCTCAGGCTCAGGGAACATCACCAAAGAGGAAGCAGAAATATTTTAAGAACCGGAGGACCAGTATACCTGCTGCTAGGTAGTGTCCCCTAGACATGACAAGAAAATGCACTTGTGAACTCTCAACAATGTGATTGGCTGGACAAAACAAGCATAATGATAAACCAGTTGATGAGCCCACATGGATGCGGGAAATTCCACAAGGTTCTACCTCTAGATGAAGAGTTATTGGTGATAAATGACTGCTAAAAGAGGGAGAATCAGTTTCCTCCAGGGTTGAGTTCCTCTATATGTTGTCTAATCCTGCGTGGTCAGCCCTGAACATATGTACACAGAAGCCATGCTGAGTGGACTCATTAATTTGTATGTAGCAATAATAATTAAAGAAGAGGTCATGGACTGGGTGAAGGCACAGGAGGAGTTGGAAGGGGCAGAGAAAGGTAAGAGTGATGTAGACACAGTACTCAGGTATGAAGTTCTCAAAATAATAACTTAATAAAAATAGACATTAAACTGGGATGCAATCATACTTTATTGTGTTTTTTGATTTACAGTCCTCTGATGGCTAAGTAAGTTGAGCACTTTCCAAATAAAGTTGTTATTTGGATTTACTCTTTCTAGAGGATTTATTCCTATCCTTTAAGTGTTTTCAAATTAAATGTTTTTACTGTTAAAGTTTTTAAGTTCTTTAACTAGTCTGTATACAAATCCCTTTTTAGATGACTTATATAACCTTGTAAACATCGAGAACTTATGAATAACTGTAGATTGATGGGAATTACATGGAGGCCTGGTGTCTTGCGCCAAGCTCTCATTCTACTAAGACTATAACACTTGCATTGACTTTCAAGGATAGACAGGTGGTCTACATGGGGAGTTTTATGTGCGTTCAGAAGCATTTCAGAGCACTTCTCTCCTGTGGGTCACTTTCGTGAGGCTTCTGAGCATCATGAATGGAACCCTCAACTCACCTCCTGACGAAAATCACATCCTGGGAGACCCACTTTTTCTGGTGTCTGAATCAGCCACTGACAGATGGGAAATTGTATTATTAGTTAAGGAAATTAGATAAACATGGAGCAGATGGACCATGGAAATTTGAGAAGAACTTGAAGCTAACTTCCTTAGGACTCAAGTGTGTTGGACCTCTTGTTGGACCTCAGTATGTGAGTCTTGTTTGGACCCTGTAGAAAGTACATTCTTTGCTTTCCAGTTCATCCTTTCTTCCAAGCTAAGTTCTCTCCTTAACGGTATTTCTCTGAGACTGGTTTTTACTGCAGGAAATAATGAAAGGGTGTGCCAGTCTTCAAACTCACAGAGATTCTCTTATCTATACCTCCCGAGTACTGGGAATAAAGGCGTGCACTATTGTGCCCAGTTTATTTGTATGATTTGCAAAGATGAAAGGAGGGGAGATATGAGCTAGGGAATAGGTGAGAACAAAGAACAACTAGCCCTGCTGCAACTTTGGCCGTTCCAAAAAGCCACTGGAGAGTCTTGGGAAAGAAACAGCACACCCACGGTACAGGTTTCAACTGTTTCATTCTAGTCCTGAGTGCGAGGGCCCCAAAAAGAAAGTGAACTTGAAGTACTGAGAGTTCAGAAAGGAAGCTGATGTGCTTGAGACACAATAGAGCAAGTGTAGTGTCAAGAGAAGCCAGAAAGATGGGCAGTGAAGGGTTTTGGGGGGTCATAGCTAAAAATTAAGTATTCTAAACAGTCATACAGAGCTTCAAGGTAGAGAGTGGCATATCAGTTGTAATTTTAAAACTTCACTCTTGGTGCTGTGGAGATGACAGATTGGTATGGAAGCTCAATTGTCCATGGGACCCCCCAGGTAGAATCAATGAAATCACATCAGGATCAAGTGAGGAGGGACCATGACTGGTCACAGTCTCCAGCAGAAATGCTCAGGTAGTTTTAAGAATATTGCCAGTGGCCAGACAGTGGTGGTGCATGCCTTTAAGAGGCAGGTGGATATTTGTGAGTTCAAGGTCAGCCTGGTCTACACAGAGAGTTACAGGACAGCCAGGGCTACACTGAAAACTGTCTGGAAAAACAAAAACAAAAAAAAAACAAAACAACAACAACAAGAAGACTACTATTCTCAGACAGTCTAGCTGTAAACCCAAAAGCAGGAAAGAGCGTCACTCAGGGAGAAGAGGAAAAAAGAACCAGCTGGGGGCTTCCCATAGGTATCTCTATGACCTAGCTGAGAACCCCGAACATCGAACTTCTCTTTCTTGCTTAAGACAAGGCCATGACTATTCCTTTCAAGGAATCTTCTTCACTTATTTTATATTCTAAACTCTCCCTTTTGATCTTCTATGTCGTGTGTTTACTCTTTAAGTACTGAGCCCTTTTCTAATAGGGCTTAATTGTGCTACACTAACCCCACTCTGGATCCATATTTTCTTCCTTTCTCTTTCTACTCTCCCCACAAGAAAAACCAAAACCAAAACCAAAACTAAACAAACAAAAAGCTAATGAATGTTAAGAGGCAGGAAGCATGTGGAAACTGAGGGTATCATGAGATACCTGCCCTTATAAAGCTTTAGTCTAATGGAGGCTCACATTAGTAAATGTGAAATTATGACATTGGCATGGACCCTGAAGGGTACATTTTCTATGGCAGAACATAATAGGAGGTAGATCCAGTCTAAAGAATTCAAGGAAGGCTTCTCTAAGGAAGGGACACTTAGAGCTGAACAGGTGTGGTGTGACTGCAGCACAGAGAAAGACAAGGAAGGACATGTGTGTTAGATTTTGGTGCCCCGGGCCAATGGGAATAACATGAGCATTATCTCATCATATGCATGTATGCTTATGATGAGAACCATGTCAAGTGATCACAGTTGCTGTGTGAGTACCCACCCAGGCTGCTGTGTGGAGTGGGATGGGGTGGGGTGACTATCACAGGAGCAGCAGTGCTAGATGAGACATGTGGACTTCTGCTGGGAAGGTGACCGAGGAAATGCAGGTGGACTGCAGCTACTTTAGTAGCAAACATGTCGGATGTGTTCATGGTATTTTAGATACAGATAGAGCTCCAGACAGTGATGGAGGGAGAGATTGGTCCTGGATTGTGCACAGAAGGGACAGAGTTCATAATGTACTTTGACAGACCCTGAGTTTATGAGGTGTTGAGCCCTTTACAGAGCAAGAGCATGTGGTATTTTGCAATAACTAGTAACACTAATCATAAGAAGCAGCATTTATCATGGACCTGTGTAAGCTCCGGAGACATAAGGGACCTCAGGGAAGTTATTTAAACCCTCTTCATTTTCCTCCCTGATTTATAAATGAGGGGTTAACAGTTCCTACTTACAGGATGTTTGTAGTAGGAATATATGTTATTCAAAACAGTCCACATGAACACACCAACACATAGGAAGTACACAGTCAATGTTAGTCACTGTTTATTAGAATAATAGTGACCTCCACCTCATTAAAAAGAAAACAAGAAGGAACACTCAGTCTTTCAAAAATCATGGCTGTATTGAGATCTCACAGCATTATGTGGTTTATAGGAAGTCACACAGCTCAAGCAGTAGAGCTGATCTTTGACCCAGATCTGTCTGATACCAGAAAGCGTGTTTTTGATGATGCTACATAATGATTCCAGAAAGAAGGAAGGGACCACCTCTCGTTGGTCCTCTTTCATTCAGGAAGTCTGCATGGGTCACACTGAGCTCAGGGAGTGCAGACCCCTGTCTGTGGAATAGCTGGGGTGGTGATCTTGACTGTTCATTCTGTCCCTCGTTAGATGGTAATGTATTCCACACCATGGGAAGCACGGCAAGCATGACCCTTAAAGTGCAAAGGGGCATTATAATAAAGGACCCTTCTTTTCCCTAGGGCCTCTCAGAACATCATGATGGTGCTTGGTTGGTAATGACCATCTTGCCATGTCACAAAATGAGCATGAAGCTTGTAATATATTTTTCTTAGAATGTACTCAGCATGTTGTGAGATAGAGAGAACCATGACTTTAAAATAGGGTCCTGACTTTAAAAACAGGAAAAGACATTAAATAGATGAAACATCTTGCCCAAGATACCACAACTAGAAAGTTAGAGAGGTAGGATTTGAACACAGCTCTCACCAGCTACACTGGTTTTTCTAACCTATAATGTTTGTCTCCATCTATGCTGTCCCTTCTAGCTCATGCTCAGGGCCCTCTGATTTTTCCCTTTCCCCTATGGTTCAGTTGTCATCAACCTCCCCAGAGATTGCACTTTAAGTCTGCCAGAGTTATGCTAGGTTTGGCTTATACTGGCCTATGAGAGCAAGCTGTTACATTTTCAGGAATTCATGATCCATGCTGATTAATTGAAATGGCCAAGGGGATTCTTCTTTTTTGAAATGGGCTCTCATGTATTGAAGACTACCCTCAAACTTACTACATAGCTGAGAATGACCTTGGGCCTCCAATTCTCTTCTTCTGCCTCCTGAGTGTGGGGTTATAATTGTGCACCCCCATGCTTACTTCATGCAGGTCTAGGGACTGAACTTGGCTTCATGTATGCTAAGCAAATACTCTTCTAACTGTGCTACATCCCAGTACCATGAAGGAGTTATTTATAACAGAAATCAACAAATGCTACAAATCAGGGCTCCACAACTCCCCTGTACTAACACAGTAACTGTCACATTTTACCAGCAGGATACCAGGCTAAAGAACTGCAAATACCAGAGACCGCTTTAGAGAATTCTGGGTAAGCACAGGGAACATCTGAAGCTATGTATACGTGAATCCCACCACCAGCAAGCACCCTGTGTTTTTCTGATCCGCTGTGTCAGTAGGATGAAGAAAGGTCTGGGAGCCCAGAGCCACTTTCACAGCACAGCTCATGGAGCTGGGCATACAATTCCCAAACTATATTCATAGTTTAGTAGATGTTTGCTCCATTCAGAGTGTAAGACAGTGGGCAAAGATATTTACAGTTGAACTGAACACTTGGTTTATAAAATGCTACTACTTGTTTTTGAGTGTTTTTCACATGGTGGTACAGTTTGACAGAAAATCTGAATTTTAAGGAACACAATTTTACACATGCAGAGAAGAGAAAAAGAAGCTAAGAGCTTAAGAGGGGCCACCCCAGCTTGTGTAGTTCTCCATGGGTATATATCTCCTGTCAAAGGCCTCCTCTTAGCTGGCTTTGATCCTTCCTTCTCACCTTTCCCATCATTTGAAGATGAGTACCTTATGCCAACCTGCTGGTTCTCTCAGAAATGTGAACATGACACATGGCGAATGCTTACTAGGTGCTGACGGGGTAACTCTGCTGTCTTAAACTGAACTGTGTGAACTTACCAATGTCTGACTTTTCCTTCTAGTTGCCAAAAGGTGATTTCAACAGCTCAGCTAACACACATTATCTGTGTCTGGGCCACATTCTCATGAAATGCATGCTATTATTAAACCCACTTCAGAGATGAGGAGGATGGAAGCTTTTATTGAAAAAACAAAAAAGTTCTTCACACAAGTATAGTGTTATTTATTTAGAAGTGATGCACTGTTTTATGCTCATTGATGACCCTGGGCAATCTATTATAGGCAGGGCATATACCATAATAACTCAGTGACCTTGAATAACTAATTAATAAATTTCTGTAATGCTTAGAGAAAAGTTTCAAAATGTTAAATATAAACCACTAGTATTAGAAAACAAGAATATATATGTATAAATAAATATATGTATATATATATATATATAAATAATTTGTCCATCATGAAAACATTAGATATTATAATCAAGGGCTACAAAATGAATTGAGTTCTGAAATGAATATTTGTCATTGAATTTTTCTTTCTCCTTTTAATTCTTTTTTTTTTGAGATCAAATCTTGTTATGTAGCCAAGGCTGGTCTGGAATTTACCATGTAGCCGAGGCTTGTATTGATCCTCTTTGCCTCAGTCTCTTTAGTGCTGGGATTACAAGCACCACCATATCCAGCTTGTGTTAGAATTTTTTTTTTTTGATTCTTAAGAAGTAAAGCTGCTGTGGTGGCTCTGCCTATAATAGAGGCATCCTGGCAACAGAGGCTAGAAATTTTCACATTACAGCTGAGGTCATATAGTGACATTATAATACGTATACCACCAACTACCACCACCACCAACATCACCAATTAAAGAAAACAGGGACCAAGAGTTTTAAAGAGAGCAAGGAGAATATATGGAAGAGTTTAGAGGGAGAAAGGAAAAGGGAAAAATAATGTAACTGTATTATAATCTCTAAAAAAAATCTTTTTAAAAACTGGTGAAAGTGTGAAATCCATTTAGAGAAAAGTTATTTAAAGGTACATGAAGTTCATGTTCCATTCACAGAAACAGAGTTGATGGCTTGTGATTTATTAGTTCTATGTGGTGAATCCTCCAGGCCCAAAGCTTGGCATTTGAGCATCTGGCCACTGACCAATGGAGCCAGCACATACAGAATTCCATATGCCTTCTAATCTACTGGCAAGTTATCACTGAGACCCTGATGAAGACAAGCGATTCTCTTTGCTGCAAAAGCAGAGAGAGAGGGAATATTATTTTACCTGAAACTAAAAGAGTAGGCATCCCCCACCTCAAGTGATCTGCTCCAAGTTCATGGAAAGCTTCAAGGACTGGATCTCACTCCCACCTCACCTTGATCTTCTGGTGAGACACCAGCAAGGAACAGACGCATCCTGGTCTCAGTGACCTCCAAGAAAAACCTAAGCATTCATCTCTGCCCTACCTCTCTAATGATGTAAAAATAATACAATGATATGATAGGAAATCAAACAAGTTTTAAAAAGTGTTGAGGAGGCCTAACCAAGAGCCAGGGCATACAAAGGATTTTGAAAGAAAGACTGGAACTTGGGATTGATGTCTAGCCCTTTTATGTACAAGGAAAAAGAGTCTGATGGAGAAGGACATTGCCCAGGGTCACTCACTCGGTGGGAAGCACAGCAACATCCTGACCCCCACCCAGTGGTTCTATGAGCCCATACTATTATCACATATTTGCCTTTGTTGTCACTGCTGCTGCACAATATGAAGATGGCTTTAGACACATGGAGCTGAGCCGGCCACACTCTAGAGAGGATCCCTGATCTGCAGACAGAAACATTGTGTTCCGCGCCCTTAGTCTCCTGAGACATTTTGTCATGGATGAAGAGGGCAGCCATGCGACTTACACCTTCAGAATATTACATGAATGGAAGTATGACCCCATGGCCTCAGGGGACTGATGACCACTGAGACAAGAAGAGTACAAGTCACAAAAATTTTACATAGGACCTCCCCTTCACCATTCTCAGAAGTATTTCTTTTGCAAAAACGGAAATTAGGCTAAGTTGCCCCTTTCATCCTAATGAGCAACTAATTAATATCTTACAGTCCTGCAGCCTGTAAATGCCACATACTTCACCTTCCCATGAACTTCAAGCTCTATCCGCAACACTCACCACATAAAATATTTCTATGCTTAAAAATTAAACATAACCTTGTGGAGAAGAAGATAGATGAGTGTTAAGCCTACAGATCTTTGACTGAAATAACCAAATCTAACTGCCACCGGACTCTCAGAACTCTCTGCATTTGCTCTGATCTCTCTAACTGAACTCTTTGGTTGCTGAACACAATGTGCCTGTATTCCAGGTGTTCACGTTTATCCCGGAAATCAGTTCAGTTTGAACACAAAACAGTAGATAAACAAAGGCAAGAGTAAGTGTTCTCATACCCCGTTGCGATCCTCGAAGTATGCCAGGCTGGCTTTTGTCAAGACAAAGAAACGGACTTTAAAGTTCGAGGGAGAAGTCCTTCTCTTTTGTTGGGACTTCTTGATCAGCTGTTCTTCCAGGAGGATGAAGTTGTTCATGGTCCAGTTCTGAAAAGTGATGCGTCTTGGGCATCACCTCTCAGTGTAACTGAAGGAGAGAAACAGCCTGGAATGCAACAGGATGCAGTTGATCTTCAGAGTCGTTCAAAGGCAACTTACCTCTAACCTTATCTTTTCTATCAACATCAGCCAGCCTCACCGCTGAGCTCCCTCCTCTGATGTCAAAGGCCATGACCACATCCTTTCAAAATTCACCAAGCTAAGAGGCACATGTAAAAATATGTACTCTTAGCTACATGGTTTGGAATGAGGTTTGAAGAAACTTAGAATTATAAAGGGAATTCAATTTTAATTTTTATAGTTCCTGGTTCAGCCTCTGCAACAGTTAAGACATGTAGAAAAGGGAATAAGAACAGGGTCTAGGGGTCAGTGGAGCTCAGCTTGTGTGTAGGTTTCCTGTTGCTATTATCATGGATTGCTAGAGGCTTAGTGGCTCAAAGCGCCATGGACTTACCTTACAATTTTCTAATTTAGAAGTTTTAATTGTGTCTCACTCAGTGAAGATCATGGTGACTGTGAGACTGTGCTCCTTTCTGGCAGGTCTCTGGGGGACACTGCCTCTGTGACTATCCTGAGAGACACCCTGGTAGCCTTAGTCTTGGCTTTCTGTCTCCATCTTCAAACCCAACAACTGCAGGCAGAGTCCTGCTTGCCCCAAATTGCTGAAACCTCTTCCTCCTATCTCTGCCACATTCAAGGATCCTGAGAAACACACTGGGTCCACCCCACAGTGATCATCTAGGACAGGCTCCCTATTTTTTTTTAGATGTAACAAAATATTTTTATTTATAAACACTTATATTTATTAATATTTAACAAACATGTATAAAATATCTAAACCTTATAACCTATAAATTAAACCTATAGATCAAATCTATAATCTATCTAAAAATACTCTAATACTTAAAAACACTCTAATACCAAACTAAAAAAACACTTAACACTATTTTAACATTCTTTTTTTTAATGTTTATTTATTACTTCAAGTTACATCTCCATCAAAGTGCCCTCTTTCTACCCCTACTGGTCCCACCTTCTCACCCTCTCCCCCCTCTCCCTCCTATCCTACTCCTCCAGATTGGGCTGTCACTACATATCAGCCCCCCCCCCCCAGCTCAGCAGTCATATGAGTGCTAAGACCTGCATGGCAGCACCACTAGGGCAAAGTGTCCCACTAACAAAGTCTATGTTCCTGTTCCCTTTGGTGTGTTGGTTGTAGGATAGCTATCCTGTACTACATGGCTAAAATCCAATTATAAGTGAATAGATGCCATGTGCATCTTTCTGAGTCTGGGTTATCTCATTCAGGATGTGCTTTTCTAGTTCCATCATTTTGGTTGCAAAATGCATGATTTCCTTGTTCCTGATAGTGGAGAAAGGGGAACACTCCTCCATTGCAGGTGGGAGTGCAAACTTATACAACTACTATGGAAATCAGTCTGGCGATATCTTAGAAAACTTGGAATAGCTCTACCTCAAGACCCAGCCATACCACTTCTGGGTATACATCCAAATGATTCCTCAACAAACCATAAGGAAGTTTCCTCATCTATGTTCATAGCAGCCTTAGTTGTAATAGCTAGAAACTGGAAACAACCCAGATGTCCCTCAATCGAGGAATGGATTAAAAAAAACTGTGGTACATTTACACAATGGAATACTACTCAGCTATCAGGGGCCCTATTTTAAGGTCTGCCAATGGTCAGTGTAACTCCATCTGGTATGTTAATTTTCCTTTGTAATCCAACCTTACCAGTCACCGGTTGTGGGGGATTAGAGCACAGATTGATTTGCATAGGGCTGGTTTTCTACCTACCATCTGTCCAGAGGCTTGGAACTTCAGTTCCTTCATTGGTTTAAGGAAGCAATGGGGTCCTTCTATGAGGCATTACAGGGCTCCCTTTTGACTCCTCTGTCAGTCTCAGGATGCCTGGCTTCTGTGTATGCCACTTTGCATGCGGCACCCTGTGTCTGAACACATCCTCTTGACTCTTTTCTGTTTAACTCCTAAGTGATATTGCCAGTCTTAGCCGACATGCAACTTTCTCTGGAAAGCCTTTCAGGCTTTTCCATACAGGATCTTCTAACTTATTTTCCCCTACCTATAAGGACCCTTAAAAGGAGGCAACATGCACAGACACATGACACGCTATCTTCTCTTGAGTGTTCTTTGGGAACCGAACCTCATCTGCCCTGTGAGCAAGGCCTTACAAGTCTGGCCTCAGAGTCAGGACAACATTTTGGTGTAGTACTTAAGTGAGGTTCACTGTGTGTGACCAGGCCAGACCTCCCAGTGCAAGCAGAGGCAACACAGAGCAGAGAGGGACAAAGAATGGAAGTACAATTTTCCAGTTTATTTTTAGATGTAAATTGCTAATTACACATATATTGGATGCTGTTGAATACTGAAGGCAAAAGGGTAGGGAAGGGAGGGGAAGGGTGGGGAGGGGGAAGGGAAAGAGGAGGGAGGGGAAGGGAAAGGAAAGGGGAATAGGAAGGGAAAGGGGAAGTAGAAGGGGAAGGGAAAAGGGAAGGAAAGGGAAGGGAAGGGAGATATTCTGAGATTTGTAAGACATGAAAATATAATGTACAAAAGAAGTAGACTTTTTAAAATAAAGTTTGTAGCAAAGATTACTATTTTCCTTCTCTCTCCTTTTTCTAAGGTAACTGATTGCCTGAAGATTATCTGGACATATGGTCAGCCTGAATAAAGACTACATTGTTTTTAGACTTTCCTGTAACTTGGTAGAGCCTGTAACTCTTTTCTGAATAAGACAATATGGCAGAAAGGCAGGATGTGGTGCTGTATACCTATGAGCTCAGCTCTCCGGAGGCTATCTCAAGAAAAGGAAGAGGTTTCTTAATGGGAACTTCCTATCTTCTCCCTTTCTCTTCCTGTTCACTAAGTTATTGGCTTGATGGTTGGAGCAAGAAGAACTATCTTATATGCTGTGGAGGTTACATGTTGAGAGCAACTGATCCCATGATAGGAGGAGTCTGTGGTTATAATGGCCACAGATTGGATCGCGCATGTTAGTCATGGAACACCTTTTCCATACTCCATCTTAGAGGGCTGAGAAGCAGGGGGTCATCTTAGTTTTTGACATAAAAAGAAATATGCCATTAACGCTTTCCTGAACCCTGGTATTTTAGTTTCTGTTACTGGTAGCACACCCAACTCTGACATCATGTAGTATCATGTACCGCCTTCCCAGCTATATACTGTAAATTATGTTGGAAAGGGAAGAGTTATGGCAGATTGATTCAGGTACAATGATTTACACTTTATATAACACTTTTACCTGGGGAAGCAGAATAGGAGACGCTATTGTCTTTCATTTTCCAAGCCTCTATGTAGTATAATAAAAATAATTTTATTTTCTACCACACAGAGCACTACAAACCACCTACTGGGACTAGTCTATGTCCACTCTTAAATGTAATGTTAGAACCCCCAATATTTTTTCTATTGTTTTAAAATAAACAGTCTCTTTATTTTTATTTTGGTTTTAAAAGTTTGGTTTATAGGAAACAAATTCCAAAAAGCTCATACTGGTGCCTTAACCAGCACTAGGCTACATGGTGATGCCCTGTCAGAGAGAAAAGTAAACAAAAGTACAAAGGAGTCTAGGAGATAGTTCAACGGGCTAAGAGCACGCTCTTTACAAGACAAGCCCTGGAGTTCAGATCCTAGCGTCCACACAACAAGCCAGGTATGATCTACTGCATGCCTGTAACCCCAGTACCTTGAAGGGTGGAGACAGGCAGAATCCTAGGGCTGGATGGCTGCCAGCCTAGATGAAAAACATGACTCCAGCTTCAGTGATGGAACTCGCTGCAAATTAAGAACACAGAGAATGGGAGAAGAGGACACCTGAAGCTTTCATCTGGCCCATGCATGTACATATGCATAGCCAGGTGCACCTGTACACACATACATGTAGACCTACATCACACACACACACACACACACACACACACACACACACACACACACAC
>CAJQZJ010032716.1:5060900-5079065 GCA_907164525.1 Lophiomys imhausi
ACACACACACACACACACACACACACACACACACACACACACACACACACACGTACATCAGTGTCAGAAAGTTTAGATAGCACACTTCTCACAAATGGAACCAGAATAGTAGTACCAGATATCTTTTTAACTTACACAAAGCAACAATGTTAAAAAGAATAAATTATACTTTATCAGAAATCTTCAGTTTGATTATAAGTCAGTGATAGGGGCTGGAGGGATGGTTCAGTGATTAAGTGTGCTTGCTGTTCTTCCAGAAGACCTGACTTCCGTTCCCAGCACAGACATCAAGAAGCTCATGACCTCTTGTAACTCCAGCTCTAGGGGATCCAATACCTTCTTCGTGTCTCCATGGGCATCCACACACATATGGCATGCTTTCACACAGATATGCACACATACACATAGAAGAAAGAAGAGGAGGAGGAAGTGGAGGAGGAAGAAGTGGAAAAGGAGGAAGAAGAGGTTCAGAAGGAAGAGGAGAAGTTACTGTCAGTAATAAGTGAAATGGCCAAGAGGCTTAGAGCAAGTTTTTTTAAAATAAAAATTATATTATTATATTATATTAACTATATTATATTAATTATATTATATTATATTTTAGTAACAGATTCTTAATATGCAGTCCTGGATGTTCTGGCACTTGCTATGTAGACCAGGGTGGCTTCAAACTCATAGAGCTCCTCCTGCCTCTGCCTCCTGAATGCTGGGACTAAAGGTGTGCTCACCAAACAAATGTAATTGGGACTGGAGAGCTGGCTTATCTATTACGAGTAATAGCTGCTTTTCCAGAGAACCCAGGTTCAATTCCCAGTACCTCACAACAGTGGCTCACAACAGTTTGTAACTACAGTCCCAGGGAATTCAATGCCCTTTATAGGTGTCTGAAGGCATTGCATGCATGTAGTGTACAGGCATACAAGCAGGCAAAATATCTACATAAAATATACACATAAAATAAAAATAAAGGTAAAAAACAAAATCTAAACTAGTTACAGAAATGTTTCACATTTTTGGCATAAAAATCAAGTCAGTAAATGAAATTTAAAATCTCTTCTAACCTCACTTTTCAGAGATAATCAATGTTAACGTTTACACTTTCTGATTTTTTTTCCAGAGTTAAGTTATTTACTTGCAATTGTCATTTTACACCAGATCCGGATCACATCTCTATCTCTCAGTAGTTTGTTTTATCTCTAATGTGGTTGTGTGTGCATATGTGTGTGTGTGTGTGTGTGTGTGTGTGTTTTGCTGGAGTCTTCTTCAGTGTTAACACCAAATAAATAAATATTATGACTTGAGGTGGAATACCTCACATCACATCCATAGAGCAAAGTAAGAAATTCGGGGAATAGTCCTAAGACTCTTACGACCAGGGAAGAATTTTGGTTGAGAGTACAGTTGAGTACAGCTGAGCAGGGCAGAAGGAAGGAAGGAAGGAAGAGGAGGGAGACAGTTGGAACATAATATTGAGCAATACAATTCCTTTGATCAGCTGCCTGTGGTCTTATATACCAGCTTCTTTCCTTTCAGCCCCAGAGAGCTGATTTGCATGCTGACCCTCAGGGGAAGATTTAGGAACCTGTGGTCTTTCCAGACAGCAAGAAATCAAATTGGCTTCCTCAAGTCCTAGTGCCCAAGGCAAACTTCAGCTCATCCCACGCCACCCGCCTTGCAGCACCCAACATGAAAGTACTGTGGATTATATTTTAGGTCTGGGGATTTACCCAGTAGGTAAGTACTGTGTATGGAAATCTCCCCACCCTCACATCCTGCCTACCTCACAACATCCCGTCCCCAGGCTGCAGACTCATTGAAAAGGCTATATATAGCTGCCTCTCTCCCCTGCTGTTCAAAATAATAAATAGTAATGGGGAACAAGGTATTGATTCGTAACCTCATTTCACAGTGAATGTTCAGACTCCTGTTGTTTGTAATCTTGCACACCTATATTCAGTATGCAACACATGATCTCATATTCTCCTTCTTCGCCTCTTTTGTACCTTAGTCCAATTTAAAATGTATAGGCAAGTAGCCCTAGAATCAGTTTCTGATGGTATTCTTTCTTACAGAAAGCTATTCTTGTTTTTTAAATACAGTGATAAATATTACATGGACCTCTGCTCTACCCATCCACTACTGCTCTACCATTTACCCACTTATCCCCTGTTGTTCCTGTGTCTTTTATGGATGTTCTGCAGCTTAAAGACTCTCTGAGGATAGCTCATACATGCTCCACAACATTCCTTCTAAAGAAAAAGTACATTAAAAACATGTAGAGCAGACATTGTGTACTTACCGTGTGTTATTAAAGCCTCGTTTAACATTCCCACCCAGGAGCTTCAATTATCCCATAGAATGAATGAAAATAATGGCATTGCATTGATTACTTAAGAATTGAGTGTGACATTCTATTGTTGTTTTTCCAAAATAACATGATTTATTAAGAATAACATTGGGGGGGGGCAGTGAGATAGCTCAGTAGATAAAAGTGCTCATTGTATAGGCTTGGGACCCTGGATTGTCCTTTGACCTCCACATGCATGCCATGGCATGTGTGTGCCCTCATTTCCTTACATGAATGCACACGCACACTGTATATGCAAACAAGCACACAGACAAACACATGCATGTGCATATGCAGGGCTTGGGCGGGAGAAGACACACTAAGTAGGGCCTGCATTAGCTAAGGCAAAACATACACGAGCAGCTCTCTGTTATTTTTAACACATTAGTAAGATGTATCTCACATGCCAAAAAGTTGAACCAGTGAAAACGCACAATTCAATTGTTTTTAACATATTCATGACATTGTACAACCATTATACTTCACCTCTTATGAAGGCTATCTATTGCTGATTGAAGATTCAGTTCTGTGAAATTCATTAATAACCTGTAGACTTTCATTCAAGGGACACAAATGATTTCTGTTCAGCATAAACGGCAACCCAAAGGCTCACAGTTTCAGTGGACTGGAGACAATGAACTTGTTTTCTCTCCAACCTGGCAACATCACTCTGAAATTTCTGAAATTCTTTTCTCTAATGCCAGTGTTTTTTTCTAATTCTCACCTGAACCAGCTTCAACATCCTGCATGTTCCCGCACTAGTGAATTACATTGATTCCTATGCTCGTATAAGAGTTGTGGTTCACACTTTTTGAAATGTGTTTTCACAACCTGCATACTCTTAGCATAATGATGGACACACTAGGGTAGGCAATCAATAAATGTATCTCAGATGCTGGGCAATCTGTCTGGTTTTCAGTTCTTGGAGGAGAGAGTACATTTTCACACAGCTTTTAAAATCAGGAAGTTAATTTAAACATGATTTTGGATTTTCATTCTCAGGTTATGGAGTTCTATGGCAGAATCAGATATGAATAAAGCTGTTTCCTTTATCTGAGCTTGAATCACTGTTGTTCTAAGAATGTAATTTTACTGGCATAATATTCTTGAAACTGTAAACCAGAAGTGTTACTTCTTTTTGTGTAGGCTCTAGGTGCAGTGGAACAAAACATGTCCGCCTAACCTTTGCCTACAAGTCAAATTATTTTTAACTCTTTAGTAAGATATGTCTCACATACCAAAAAGTTGTACCAGTAAAAATGTACAATTTGGTTGTTTTTAGACTATTCACAACATTGTACAACCATCACACTTCAACTTCCTGTTGAGGCTATATTGATACTCTTGCCTTGTAGGCAGGATAAAAAGAAGGGACAGTCAGAAGGAGAAAGGAGCCTCACTCTGGAATCTGGATAGAAGTCTGAAACTTTAACACAATAGCTAAAAATAAAATTGCCAATGAAGACAGCGCTTACCTTCCTAAAACACCTCAAACAAGTACTTTAAAAAAAAAGCCAGACTTAGTGCCACAATATTTGTAACCTTGAACTTGTCATGTGAGCACTCCACTTTCATCCCTAAATCTAAATGATGCATTTCATAAAATCACCTTATGATTTCAATTTAAAAGGGGAATCCATTAAGAAAAAAAAATTTTTAATGAACTAGGGCCAGAGGGATGGCTCAGTAGGTAAAAGCACTTGCTGCCAAGCTTGATGACCGGAGTTTGACCTCACATGATACAGGAGAAAGCCGACTCCTGTAAGCTGTCCTCAGACCTCTACATGCACAAAGTTGCAAATGGGCGCACACAGATTATAAATAAAGAGTCCTTACAAAAGATGTGCACTAGCTCATGTATTTTAAATTTTTTCAACATTAAGCTTTGCTTTACTTAAGTATTAATCTTTGCCTAATTATTAACTCTTGTAATTAAATGCTTTGGAAATTAGAAACCCACAGGACACTAGACATGATTGCAATGAACACTAAACCATGGCTCTACCTTGAGAATCCACTCATGTCATGGATTGTGTACTGTCATTTTCCTATGTTACTCGCTAACTACTTAATAAACCCACTACTTCTGCCTCACTGTGGCTTATCCTGAAAGTCTTCTGTGGCAGTCAGTGGCTCAGCTTTTTCTGAGTGGGAAGGGATGTGTTCAGGCTGCAGCAACTGCTGACAATCCCACCTGGCATTCTGTCTGTCCTTTGACTATCTGCCTCTTGGCTTCAACTCCAACCCCTCTTTCCAGCTTCACTCCATTCCTGGCCCCAGTCTCCCTGGAGTTTTCTTAAACATGCCAATCATGTTCTGCTGCACGGCTGTGGTTTCTTGCTACACCACCAAGAAGTTCTTCCTCATGTTTGACTCTGCCTGGCTTCCCCTAAACTTCTTTATTCTTTTGCTCAAAGGCCATTTCTTCTTGTTGTTTTTTCTTTTTTTAATCTTTTTTAATGTTTATTTATTACTTCAGGTTACATCTCTATCACAGTGCCCTCTTTCCATCCCTCCCAGTCCCACCCTCCCACCCTATACCCCCTATCCCTTCCATCCCACTCCTCTGGAGTGGAGTGTCCCTACATAACAGTCCCCAGCCCAGTTCAGCAGTCATATGAGGGCCAAGAGCATCCTCATACACTGGGGGCCTACAAGGCAGCAACACTAGGGCAAAGTGTCTCATTGACAGGAAAAAAAGTCTATGTTCCTGTTCCCTTTGGTGCATTGGCTGTAGTATAGTTATCCTGTACTATATGGTTAAAATCCGATTATAAGTGAATAGATGCCATGTGCATCCTTCTGAGTCTGGGTTAGCTCTCTCAAAATGAGCTTCTCTAGTTCCATCCATTTGGCTGAAAATTGCATGATTTCATTGTTTCTGATGGCTGAGTAGTATTCCATTGTGTAGCTATACCACAGGTTTTTTTTTTTTTTTAATCCATTCCTCGGTTGAGGGACATCTGGGTTGTTTCTAGTTTCTAGCTATTACAAATAAAGCTGCTATGAACATAGATGAGGAAATGTCCTTGTGGTTTGGTGAGGAGTCATTTGGATGTATATCCAGAAGTGGTATGGCTGGGTCTTGAGGTAGAGCTATTCCAAGTTTTCTAAGATATTGCCAGACTGATTTTCACAGTGGTTGTACCAGCTTGCACTCCCACCAGCAATGGAGTAGGGTACCCTTTCTCCACATCTTCTCCAGCATGTGCTGTCATTTGAGCTTTTGATCTTAGCCATTCTGACAGGTGTGAGATGGAATCTCAGAGTCATCTTGAGTTGCATTTCTCTGATGATTAAGGATGCTGAGCATTTCTTCAAGTGTCTCTCAGCCATTAGGGATTCCTCCTTTGTGAATTCTCTGTTTAGCTCTGTTGCACATTTTTTGATTGGATTATTTGGTTTCTTGGCATTTAATTTCTTGAGTTCTTTGTAAATTTTGGATATTAGCCCTCTGTCAGATGTGGGGCTGGTGAAGATTTTTTTTTCCCAAACTGTGGGTTGCCATTTTGTTTGAATGACAATGTCTTTTGCCTTACAGAAGCTTTTCAGTTTCATGAGGTCCTATTTATTGATTGTTGGTCTTAGATCCTGAGCTGTAAGTGTTTTATTCAGGAAGTTGTCACCGGTGCCGATGAGTTCGAGGGTTTTCCCCACCTTCTCTTCTAATAGATTTAGTGTGTCAGGCCTTATGTTAAGGTCTTAGATCCACTTGGACTTAAGTTTTGTGCAAGGTGATAAGTATGGGTCTAATTTCATTCCTTTACATGTCAACATCCAGTTAGACCAGCACCATTTGTTGAAGATGCTGTCCTTTTTCCATTGTACAGTTTTGGCTTCTTTGACAAAAATTAAGTGGCCATATGTGTGTGGGGTCATTTCTGGGTCTTCAATTTGATTCCATTGGGGATCATCTCTTTTATAATGTCTTAATTAAATGTTTTCTCAGGCCCCCTCTTCATGCCCCCTTAATCTATTTGCCTTCATTGCCTCCGGTTTACTCCAGGAAACATAGATGCTTTTTATAGTTCTTTGCAAATAACATTGAATATCCCTGTTTTGTGTTTTTTCTGGGCATTTTCCATGGACTGTAACTGTGGCTGATACACTATGGTTCTGGGGCTATAATAGGCTATTGTCTATAAGATCTACAGGAATAGCCCTGCTCTTTTGTTAATATTTTATACTATAGTCATAGTGTAGTCATAGAGGTGAGGGGGTAAGATAGAAATGGTATAGCATAAAAAACTTAAAATATTTATTTTACCATCTGGGCTCTTATTGCAAAGATCTATAAGATCTATAAAGATCATGTATTAGTTTGGATCAGTGGCAAAGCCTGGCTAACCCTTAAACATGGTCATTTCATCTCCCTGGTTCTATATCTATAGTACATTTCCCAGCCTTCCTTGCAGCAAGGCATGACCCTATAACTGAATTCTGACAGAGCAGATGCATGAGAAAATTGAGTCTAGCCTGCATACAGTCTCCCTATGTTTGTACACAAACCCAGCATTGACTTTGGAGGGTCCCTGGAGATATTGGGACTCATAATCTCTACTCTTAATTAGTACTTGCTGACAGGAATCTGGTCTCTTCCTTCTTACTTGGAGGTACAGCGCTGATCCAGTAGGGAAAGCTATTTTGGTTTTCTTTTTATTTTTTTCCTTTATTTTTTATTTCTTCAAGTTACATTTCAATCGTAGTCCCCTCCCTATTCCCCCCTCCAGTCCTACCCTCCCACCCTCAACCCCCCCATCCTCTTCCCTTTTTTTTTTAAGTTTAAGGTATATCTTATTTCCCCCTACAGTTTCCCCTTTCAGTCCAACAAATGGCTCTTTCTCTTATAATAATAAATACAATACAAAACAACAGAGGTAATTAGGCCACAGTTATGAGGGTTATATGGCTTAGCATACATTCCCAATGTCCATTCCATATGTATTTGGCACCTGACTTTAACATTCTACTATCTAACCATCTCCTTGAGTTTAAAGTTCTATATCTAACTCAACATTCATACTAACTTGCAACACAATTTTAAAAGCATCTTCTTAGGTCTATAACACTCTCTTGACTCCTAAACAACTCAAAATTAAATTATGAGACTCTAGCTATCTGTTCTTCAACCACATTCTGATTATGGTTTCTTATCCCCTACCTCTTCCCAGTCCCTCCCCACCTCCCCTCCCATCCAGATCCACCCTTTCTGTCTCTCATTAGAAAACAAATAGGAATCTGAAAATAATAATAATTATTATTATAATCCAAGCAGATCAGAATATGACAAAACAAGCAAACAAGAAAAGGAACCAAAGAAAAAGAGCTCAAGAAATGCACATAGACGCTGAGACACACATGTGTGCATGCTCAAGAGTTCCATGAATATCCAAACCCAGTGCTTGCTGAACCTTCTTTAACCCCAGGCTTCTGCTCTCCCTGGTAGCACTCCTGTCTCACATGCCTACTTATCTTTCTTCACAGTTCTTATCAGCATTGGACATACTGTGTCACACACTTGCTTACAGTCTCTACAAAGCTCTACGAGACCAAGCACATCTGTATGCTTTTATCCTTTGCTGCTTTCTCAGGACAGGATTCAGCACAGCGTGCGGGCCAATAATGTTAAACTAGGTAAATTTATGTTGCATAGTAGTTCTATATCTACCTTCCACTAGTGTGACCCAGTCTAGTGCCATTTTAACCATTGTGTGTTTGGGCACTCTCATATCTTTCATCCCACTCTGACCTTTGCTAAGTTGCCTAACTTCTCTGAACTTTGACTCCCCCCCTGTATAATAAGGATGATAGACCTACATTTTATAGGGATATTCTGAAGAAAAATCTTTCAACATAAACTGATTAGGACCATGCTTGGATTACAGTTAAATTATCAATAATATGACCATGATTTATTTATGTGTTTTAAATTCTTTACATTTATTACTTGTGGGTTTGTGTGTATGGACTTCATGGCGAATGTGTCTTGAAGGTCAGAGGTCTCCTTCCAGCATGTGGGTTCCTGGGATCAAACTCTGGTCACCAGGTTTAGTGACAGAAGCCTTTACCTACCGAGTTATCTGACCAGCCCTGTCTCAATTAAAAAAGAAATAATAAAAGTGTTCAGTGCTAGGGATCCAACTCAGAGTTTCATACATGCTAGGCAAATCTCTCATTTTAGTAATATCACTGTGATGGACTTATGAGAAGAATATATATTTTATAATATATAATGTACATTATATGGCCACAGGACCAAGTGAGAGGAAGTGAGTAAGGGAGAGAGAAACTAGTGTTTTATTTCTTTTTTCTTTTTCTTTCTTTCTTTCTTTTCTTTTCTTTTCTTTTTTTTTTTTTGGTTTTTGAAGACAGGGTTTCTCTGTGTATCCTTGGCTGTCCTGGACTCACTTTGTAGACCAGGTTTGCTTTGAACTCACAGAGATCCACCTGCCTCTGCCTCCCAAGTGCTGGGATTAAAGGCATGTGCCACCACGCCCAGCCATTACAGACAGCTGTGAACTGCCATATGGTGCTGGGATTTGAACCCGAGTCCTTTGGAAGAACAGCCAGTTCTCTTAACCACTGAGCCATCTCTCCAGCCTGTGTTTTATTTCTTAGTCAATACTATCTAATATTATAGACTTTTAATCATTGTTCCCTTAGAAGTCACTTTGCTGCTCTTTTTGGAGAACTCAATATCTTTAGAGAAAAATAGTTTAGTTCTTCTGTTTTTGGGGTAATGTTAAGCATCCTAAATGTTAATTGGTCCTGTTTGCTGTCTGTTACTTATATTGACTCTGATTGGTCAAATAAAATGCTGAGGCCTGAGATTGGGCAAAAACAGAGAAAGGTGGGACTTCCTGGGATTAGAGCAGGAAGCCTGCACTTTGGACAAAGGAAGAAGAAGCATTCCAGCCAGCAGCAGGAAGAAGAAGGCATTCCAGGCAGGAGCAACAGGAAGGAGCCACACACCATGGGTTAGAAGAAAGAACCTCATTCCACATGGTCAGGAACATCACCATACCGTGGAGAATGGCAGTCCAAGGGGACGTATGTATATATGGGGGTCATATTTGGGTAATAGAATTATGAGCTAGCTTAGATGGGCTAGGATTGCACAACTCAGGCCAAGGCTTGTTAAAGTCCATGCAGTCTCTGTGTGCTCATTTATAATGGCTGCTTAAAGATTAAAGGCTGCCGAATAAGCAACAATAATATAAATACTGGTTAAATAGTTTAATTAGCCATATATTTTTTTCTACATATGGCGTCCAACTAGGGCAATTAGAATCCATGCTTACAGCATGAGAAGGCCCGGGTGAAAGCTGGTTTCCTAGCCAAAGAGCAGGGAACTGAACCCAAATGCATTTCAAAGGTGCGGCTACCTTAACAAAAGTTGTTGCCTTGCAGCAAAGGTGGAAAGCTTAGCTCTCCTTACGTACTAAAAAACTGGCAGCCTTCTAAACAGAATTTGAGAGCGGAATTAACGGCCTAGATTAAAATGGAGGAATTCATAATGCCTCAATACTTTTGTATTCCAATTGAGTTTGTTCCTCTTAGCATGCAAATGATTTTTACCCTGACAGTTGTGGTTTTGTGTATCTTTTTTGAGAAAGTTCAGACTAGGATAGTTTAAAGGAAAGAATTTACAGATGGAATGCTAAATTGCCAACAATGATAATGAAGGAAGGAGAGAGGCCCTTCCTGATAGATAAGGGCCTCTTATTGGTAACGAACAAAATGCTTGATTAAATTTTTGTTGTATAAACACATGGAAGAGTGAGCCTCAGTGGACACAGGTCCACCACATTCACTGAAAAGCTGCCGAGCATTTGCACTGAAGTGAATGCAAGGACAGAAAAAAAACTTATTCTGTGGCTGGTGTTTATCTCTACACAGTAATCACTGGGCCTGAGGATGGGGTAGGGTGTAAGAGTGGATGGGTGGGTGTGGGTTTATTTCAGAAGCACTTTTCTAACTGGAGGAGGGGGATTACAGCTTCACCACCTTCTGCCAAGTAAAGACTCCAGAAAGGTATGTTTGCTACAATTTCTCTGAAAAACTATTCCAGGAACCCAAACATCAGTGGTTTATGAGGTAGGCATCAGGTTGAAGTACCAGGGACACCAGTGCAGGAAATCCTACATCAATTCATCCCTCTGAATCCCTGTGGTTCCCAGTAACACCCAACCCCATTCACTGCCGACCACCAAGCCTCGTTATGTGTGGAGAGCTGGAGTCTGACAGGTCCATAGCCTGATGTGGAGGAAAGCTTTCACAGCACCTAAAAGACTGGCTTAGAATCTAGCCCAAAACTCTGACCCCAAGCAAGATCATCTGCAGCCCTGGTTTCCTGCTGTAACTTATGGCTTTGAAAAATTAACTTTCTCCAATTTGGAAAATGTCCAAGAAAGCTGTAGAGATCCTCGCTGTACTGATAAAACTCTAGCCTTGACAGGTCGCAGGAGCTTCTGGGGACCATTCCTTCAACAACCACCGAGAGCCTGCCCAGGTTGTGCTGTTACACACTGAGGCCTTGGTGAAGGAGAATCCAGTAGGGGTCCTCCCACTACCAAACCACATTCCATCACTAGGATTGTATCCCTAGGCGATCATACAGCTGAAGCAAAAATGTGTATGCAGGAAGACAGTGCTTGGAAGAGTGTCTGTGATAAGAATAACAACAGAACGGGAGATGCACAGCCTAGAGGGTGACAAAAGCAGAACGGCTTATAACACTCGCATTCCAACAGTATGACTTTAAAAATGTCCTGCACACCCACACCTACACTCTGGCAGGGTTTAGCCTGTTCTCTGTGAAGGCGGTGGTGTGGCTGGAGTAGGAAGAGGCTGTGGATCTGGCTTTGAGAGGGTGACTGCTTGGAGGCCAGGACAAAGGTGTGTGTGCTGATGACAGGTCACAAAGGGCAGAAGAGGATAACTGTGAAGGTGTGAGGAGTTTTGGGCAGAAACCTTGCTGGGAGATGAGCAATTGCCTTCACTCCCTCCCTCTCTTGGGGACACAATTTGTGGCTGGTAGAGATGCCTGGAATGAAGAGAACCATGAGCAGTGAGAGTTTGCTACCTTACTACACTGCCCACAGCTACCGATCCATGGGTGTGCTCAACACCTCAATGGGAAACCTACAACGACAACTGTACAAGGGAGGAGAGTATGATATTTTCAAGTATGCACCGATGTTTGAGAGCGACTTTATCCAAATTAGCAAAAAAGGAGAGGTGATTGACGTTCACAACCGTGTCCGGATGGTGACCCTGTGCATTGCATCTACCAGCCCGGTCCTCCCGTTACCTGACGTCATGCTGCTGGCCCGGCCAGCTAAAGTCTGTGAAGAACATGCCAGACAGGCCTGGTTCATCAAGGGGAGAGGTCAAAAGCCTTCAAAGACTTTAGAGCTCACCAGGCTGCTTCCTTTGAAGTTTGTCAAGATCTCCATTCATGATCGTGAGAAACAGCAGCTGCGCCTGAAGCTTGCCACAGGCCGAACTTTTTACCTGCAGCTGTGTCCCTCTTCTGACGCACGCGAAGACCTCTTTTGCTACTGGGAAAAGCTCGTCTATCTCCTGAGGCCACCAATGGAGAGCTGCAGCAGTAGCCCAACACTTCAAACTGGTGACACAGCTATCCAGGAGGACACCAAAAGCCTACTCGTAAGTTTCTAAAGACTCAAACAGGGTGGGGCACAAAGCAGGTCTCACAGAGATTTAGGTGCTTTCTTAGACCCACCTGAGAGATGTGCTACATTTGAAAGGGTCCTATGCCACCAGTGGGGACTTAACTATTGCTTTGGGAGGCAGAACTACTCCAAATGTCTCATAAGGCTTAATGTCAAAGACCTGGCCTCACATCCAGGACTGTATGTAAACCTTTTAACTTTCTGATGTTTCAGTCTTAAACTCTTTATACACAAACTCAGCCTCATTTGTTAAGGAATATTATGTCATATATAAAATGAAGGGAATATACTATATTTATTCTCTCCTTTTGGATGCAAGATCTCAAGATGTAGCCCAGCCAAGCCTAGGATTCAACTAACTATGTAGCTTAGGCTGAATCTGAATTGGCCATCCTCCTGCCCCAGGGTCTTGAGTTGAGACTGCTGGCAGGATCCATCACACCTGACCAAAATAACTTTTAATTTTGATTGATATATATATTAATTATACATATTAATATGGTATGATGTGACACATTCATACTTGTATCTAATATGTAGAGATCAAACTTGGGTGAGTGGTTTTGTCTATCACCCCGGATATTAATCATTTCCTTATGCTGGAAATATTCAAAATCCTACTTATTATTTAGATAAATAAAATTAATTATTGTCAATTAGACATCCTCCTGGAATATAGGACATAGGAAGTTATTCCTCTTATCTAACTATCTATTAGGCATATTTTCTACATTCATGCTCCCCAGTAGCCTGCCCAGGTCCTGGGATCCACTAATCTATTTCTGAGATCAACTTTTTCTGTGTAGAACACTTTTTTTATAATTTATTTTTTATTTCTTCAAGTTACATCTCAATCACAATCCCCTCCCTACTCCCCCCTCCTGTCCCACCCTTACACCCTCTTCTCCCTCAACCCCGTCATCCTCTACCCTTTTTTTTTTTTTTTAGTTTAAGGTATATCTTTTTCCCCCCAACAGCTCCCCCTTTCAGTCCAACAAATGGTTCTTTCTCTTATAACAATAAATACAATACAAAACAACAGAAATAAGTAGGCCCCAATTATGAGAGTTGTATGGCTTAGCATACATTCCCAATGTCCAGTCCATATGTATTTGGCACCTGACTTTAACATTCTACTATCTAACCATCTTTAAACTATAGTTTAAAGTTCTATATCTAACTCAGCTTTCATACTAACTTGCATCACAATTTTAAAAACATCTTCTTAGATCCAGAATACCCTCTTGATTCCTACACAACTCAAAATTTAACTATGAGACTCTAGCTATCTAGTCTTCAACCACCTCAGAGACCATCAATATGTCAAGCGTATTCCTTGACCCAAGAATTTCATTTGTAGAAATGTGTACTGCAAAGACAAGTACAAATGGAAAATACATTCTGCAATAGTGCTTCCTTTTGCCCTAGAATTGCACAGGTGAAACAAAGTGGCCATTGAATGAAGTGTAATAGAAGGGATCTTGCAATGGGAATTCAGAAACAGTTTCAGTAAGAAGCCCCTGGGTTTCTTTCTGCACTCCAGGATGGGAGAGGAACTGAGCAATCCAGCCTCTCTGTCACCTCTGTCTCAATGTTTCTCCTCCCCTCGGCACAGGGTTCCAAGATCCATGGGGAAAGCGACCAGGATTCTAGGGATCAAAAGCTCCGAGATGTGTCTGGAGCCACTTCTGCTGCATTTGCTGGAGGAGAGGGAACACAGCCGGCTATTCTAGCTTCTCCAACCATTGGTACTCGAGGACCTGCCAAAGCTGTAGCAGGAACAGCAGCAGGTGGTAATGCAGCTGCACGAGCAACAACAGGCACCTCCTCAGCTGTGGTAAAAGTGGGGACAGGTACAAGCCCGGCCCCAGGTGCCACAAGCATAGCAACAACCAAGTCTCCAGGTTCAGGCCAGATAGCCACAGCCCTGACAGGAACAGCCACCAAAGATCTGGGAGGAAGTGGACCCAGCAAGGCCCTGGCAGCTGCTGCAAGCATATCCTCAGAAGATTTAGATGTGGTGTTGGCAGGAGGTGTCAGCTTTTCCTCTGAGTCCACCTCTGCTGGGGGTGCTCCCAGTGGCTCCCCAGAGAGCAGCCTAAGTGTGGTGTTTGCAGGTGCCTTAACGACCAAGGGGTCTGCTACAAATACGCCTGAGGCTCCCCTGGTGTCAACCTTGCAGAGTGAAGGCTACATGTGTGAGAGGGACGGAAGCCAGAAGGTTTCCCACACTGGCTCTGAAGGACTGAAGGAAAAAAAGAGGGAGACAAGAAAAGGAGAGAAAGGCTAGCAGGAAAAGTTCCTGTCACTGCAGGACAGGGGCGAGTCACCAAAGTTCAGGAAAAGACAAGACCTGGAAATCATCTTCCCACCAGTCTGTATCTGGCCATGGGAAAACAAGAGAGGGCAAAAAAGGAAAAGGACACAGCAACTTAAGGAGCAAGAGACACAGCTCTTCTCGCAAAAGTGAGCCCAGGACTGGTGGCAAACCTAGGAAGAGCCGATCTACAGCTAGCTTGGGGTCTGTGGGTAAGAAATCCAGTAAGATTAGTTCTTTTTTGAGGAACTTCCTATTAAGGCCTACTTCAAAAACAGCCATCACCACCTCACGTGATAGAGGAGGGGTAGACATTGTGAAGAAGACAGAGAAGCACAACATAGAGACAAAGATGGAGAAAAGCAATGATTTAGAATTCAGTACTGTAACCTCAGAAACAGTGGAGAGGATCGTCTTTGAAGCCAAATCTGTTGAGACAAGATCCAGAACAGAAAGCAGCAACAGAGACCAGGGTTCACGAGAACAGCACCAGTGAGCCAATTCCAGCTTCCGTAATGACAGTTTCAATAATAAAGATCACATAACTCCATTCCATCTTTTGTTTGCATTTCTGTGTCACACATCCTGGCAGTGACTTCACAGTGGCCTCTGTGACATTAACTGCTCCAATGAGGTATAGTCTCCCACCACAGGACCAGATGAGCCAATGCTGAGGCAAGAGTGTTAAGCACCTTTCTGTCTTTGGTTCCCTAAGTGGAGGTCATGGGCCACTGGCAGAACTGTGTACCTGTTCTCCCCTCCTTCCCAAATGGTCATTCATGAGTGGGAACATTCAGTCTAGTCCATATTTGAGGGAAGACAAGGCAAGAAGATTCAGTGGCCATACCACACAATTGGCATAAGGAACTCTATGATGTAAATCAAAGCTTCTTAAATTTGGGTGCAAATCAAAAAAAAAAAAAAAAACTTGAAAAAAAACTGGCAACAGTTAGTTTTCTGAATTTATAAAAACAAAAAAAAAATCAAAATCAAAATTAATGACTGAGATGACTTTGTCAGAGCAGCCTTGGCTCTGAACATACAGTACACACATTCAATGTATCTACTATCACAGCATTTGACACCAACCAAAGAACTTGCATGGACTGGTCCTAGGCCCACTACATGTATGAAGCTGATGGGCTTACTTGGTCCTCAAGTGGATCCCCTAACAATTGAAACAGGGTCTATCTCTGACTTGGATGCTGTTGCCTCCCTCTGGGCCCCATTTTCCTAGCAGAGCTGCCTTGTCTAGCCTCACTGAAAGAGTGTACACTTAGTCCTGATGTGATTTGATGTGCCAGAGTGGGTTGGTACTAGGTGGGGGGGGGAGGATATGGGGGAAGTGGTGGGAGGGTGGGACTGAAAGGAGAGGAGAGAGTGGGATGGTGATTGGAATATAAAATAAATAAAAATTTAAAATATACAGAAAAAAAGGCATCCGAAACACCGCTCAGATTAAAGTCTACTGTAAGTTAGGAATGGCAATGTTTTTACAACATGGCTTTCTGTTCTCATAAAAACAATGGTTTAATTACAGAAAACAAGACTTTTAATCATTTTCTACCCCCGTTCTTCAGCATATAAATACTACTGGACTGTATTGTGAGAGCATGCTTGATTTTGAAAAGTCAAAGTTGAGTTGTTATGGGCTTAATAAAAAAAAAAAAACTGATAAATGCATTTTGGCTTGAGATCAGGACCAATTCCCCACAATTTCTGAATATCCCCGAACTTATTTCTGTCATTTTGTAGTATGTGTTTATGTGACGTATCAATCTGTGCAATAATCATTATAAAATCAAACTACAGGTGGAGTCTGAAAAATGTTCTATCCTGCAGTATCAAATATTCAGTCAAGAATTGACTTTTTAGAGATTTATTTTCATTATTTTAAATCATGTGTGTCTATGTGTGGATATGTGCTTGTGAGTGCAGCTGTCCTTGGAGGCTAGAGGCTAGATCTTCACAGAGCTGGAATTCTAGGCAGCTGGGAGCTGCATGAGTGCTGGGGCCAGACATAGATCCTCTACAAAAGCAGGGCATGCTGAGCCACTGTGCCATCTCTCCAGGTCCAATATGTAGTTTCTATGTCAAAATAAATAACATATGCATCTCATTGATATGCAGATTTGCTTTACTCTCTGATAAACCATAAAATTAAATATATCCCAAAGAACTTTATAAAAATGTTTTTATTTTTTGTGAATTTCACATTATGCACCCCAATCCATCATCACCACATTCCTTCATATCTGGCCTTCTTTCTTTTGCCCTCCACTCTTTAAACCTCCCTGAAAAAGTAAAGAAAAAAGAAAAAAATGCAAAGCACTCCAAACAAACAAAAAGCATCTTGTTATAGGCACTGCAAAGTGTCATAGTGTGTCCCACAGTATACTCTTTTGTCCACACTTCTTTACTTGCAAATATTCATTGCAATGAGTCACTGGTCTGGTTTGAGGACTTTTGCCTCACTATTAGACTATCAATACTGGATCCTCCCAGGAGTCCTCTCAGATAACCTGTTGTCCTATGTCATAGAGATTCTGAAGCTTTGGAACTGCAGGACTGACCCCTTCACACACACCAGCAGTTCATAGATGGGGTAGATGTTGGAGTGGGCCAAGTCAGACCCCTGGCTATAAAATCTCAAAAGCCCACTCTTCCAGTGATGTTCTTTCTCTAGCAAGGCCACACCTCTGAAAGGTTTCATGAGCTTCCCAAACAGAACTACTAACAAGAGACCAAATGCACAGGCCTTTGAGACAAAATTCTCTGTCAGCACAACACACCTACCCACAACTAAAATGAACTTGCTTAATTTTTTTTAGCAAAAAAAAAAATATATATATATATATATGTGTGTACTATTTTAAATATCTATATTCTTGGAGTCTCATAAGAATTTCTTGGTGGGGGAGGCTGAAGAGATGGCTCAGCAGTTAAGAGCACTGGCTGTTCTTCCAAAAGACTGGGGTTCATATCCCAGCATCCACATGGCAGTTCAAAACTGTAACGGCCTTAAATCCCAGCACTCAGGAGGCAGAGGCAGTCAGATCTCTGTGAGTTCAAGGCCAGCCTGGTCTACAGAGTGAGTTCCAGGATAGCCAGGACTTACAAAAGAGAAGCCCTGTCTCGAAAAACCAAACAACAACAACAAAAAGAATTTTTTGGGCAAAAATCAGAAAAAGTTAAGAAGGTTTCACTTAGATTAGGATTGGCAGGCCATGTTCAGATAACCAAATCTTGCAGACTGAATGAAAAAATAAAAATAAAAAAGGAAGGGACATGACTGTTCCTAGTTACAGCAGAGGAGAAGGTGAATTGTAAATGTGAAGTAGAGTATAGTCAGAGGCAGAGACATCTGAAAGAGTCCAGAGTAAACATGACCCTGAGCCGGGCCACGTGAAGAGGCGTTGGAGAGGGGAGAGTCAGGAGACCAGGAGATCAAGAGGCCAAGAGGGTAAAGGGTAGGGGAAAAAAGACCAAATGGCTGGATTATATAGGAAAAGGCAGCTAGGGGAAGGGCAGCCCAGGCTCTGGACTGGACAAGTTTAGGGTAGAGGATGAGGTATGCCAGCCATACCCTGTAACAAGAAGGGACTATGGATGCTGGGAGAACCTGGAAGCCAGGCCCACTTTCATACATTAAATAGACACCTCAGTTAGCCATTTGTCCCAAGTTTGAGACCTAACACAGACCACTTTTTGATAAAAGCGAACCAAGTTTACTGTGCATGTGTGCACATGTGCCCTTGTGTGTGTGTGTGTGTGTGTGTGTGTGTGTGTGTGTGTGTGTGTGT
>CAJQZJ010032716.1:5079075-5141405 GCA_907164525.1 Lophiomys imhausi
TGTGTGTGTGTGTGTGTGTGTGTGTGTGTGTGTGTGTGTGTGTGTGTGTAGGTCAAAACTTGAGGTCAGTTATCTTCTTCAATATGCCTCCTCCTTATTTTTTGAGACAGTGTGTTTCACTGAAACTAAAGCACATCTGTTTAGCTAAACTAGCTGGCCAGTGAACTCTGGGGACTTCCCTGTCTCAGCACCTGGCTTTTGATGTGTTTGCTGGAGATCCAAGCTCAAGTCCTCATGGTTGTGCAGCAAGCATGTTACTCAGAATCACATCGCTGGCCCTGAAGAATGTCTGATTGGAACCCAGCTATAGCCAGGGTTATCCACGGCTGTTTTCGTGTTACAATGGAAGATTTGAGTTGCTGCATAGAGATTCTACAGTCCACGGGGTTTAATTAGTTACCATCTTGCCCTTTAGAGAAAAAAGTTTGTCGTCCCCTGATCTAGGAAGTGTTAACAATTCTGCTTCCTCTGTTGTATACATGCCTGGAGAAATGTGAGAAACACTTATCAGGAGCCAGTCAGGAAAGTGTTTGTAGAAAAACAATCTGTAATAACAAGACCCTGGACACAGACCAAATATTCATCACAGAGGAAAATTCATAAACTGTGATTGATATATGGCTGCAGGGTCCTATTATTCGACAGTGAAAACAAACAGCAGCTATGCAAGCTAGAGTAAATGAATTTTATATAAAATAGACTAGTAAAATTCAGACAGAACAATGGCATGGCATTCCACTTGTAGAGCAGTTAGAAACAAGAGCAGAGGCTGGAGAGATGGTCCAGCTGTTCAGAGAACTGGCTGCTCTTTCAGAAAACTCAGGTTCAATTCCAAGCACCCACGGGGCAGCTTACAACCATCTGTAACTCCAGTTACAGGATATCTGGTTGCCCTCTCCTGACCTTTTCAGGCATCAGGCATGCACGTGATATACAAACATGTAAGAAAATACCCATACACATAAAATAAATAAATTTTAAAATAAAAAATAAACAAGAACAAACAATGCCTGGAGGAGCATATTTGCTGAAAGCATATAGAAGAACAAAGAAATGATAAACGCAAAATTTAGGATAGCAATGATTTACAGAGTAAAAAGGGGAGACTGTGATGTGAGAGACATGCAGAAGAATTTCAACAGTGGCAAATATCCTTGAGTGTCATAATCTCTCTTCTACATAAAGAAAAGTTTGTCCCTTTTGTGTATGTAGAAGAGAGCTTTATGATAAAACACATTATTCTAAAATGTCTTTCATAAATATAAAATGAAAGCTTTAAGAGACATTAGAAAGGAATGGTCATTACATGGAGACTATTTCAATATCTTTATAAGGGACAAGATAGGTCTAGGAGTATAGCTGAGAGATACAGTACTTGTCTAGCATGAGTGAGGTCTTGGGATCAATTCACAGCATTCCCCCCTCCAAAGGAAACAGCATACCCCACAATAATATATACTAATTAAGTATATGAATTATGTATTACAACACGAGTATTCCAAAAGTTTAAGGTATGCTATGTTATGCATGAAATTATAACATTTAAATATCTGTAGTACAAATTGCCTTAATTTTTAAACAAATGATAAACTCACAATTCTATGAGAAATTGGATATTTAACAAAAGATGATACAAGTTGAACTTGAGAAAAATCGTGGAAACCACATGTGCTCATATTGTTTGCATGGTTAAGCTGAGTTTCCAAGTAAACCCAGGGACCTTCTCTGAAGAGTAAATGTGTTGAGGCAGAAGAGATAGCTTTAAGAGAACTTGTTCTTGAAGTGGACTTGGGTTTGATTCTTAGCATCCACATAGCAGCTCACCATCTGTAACTCAAGTTCCATTTGGATTCAAAACCCTCTTCTGATCTCTGAGGGCACCACATGGTGCAAACACACACTTTGTACAAAACTAGCAGTTCTCAACCTGTGGGTTGCAACACCATTGGGAAGGACGAATGACCTTTTCACAAGGGGTTGCCTAAGACCATCAGAAAACATATATTTTTATTACAATTCATATCAGTAGAAAAATTACAGTTATGAAGTGGCAACAAAGATAATTTTATGGTTGGGGGGTCATGACAACATGAAAAACTGTATTAAAGGGTTGAAGCCTTAGGAAGGTTGAGAACCCCTAAATCTAAAATTTAAGAAACAACAAGTGTGTTTATAGAGGTGAAGAGAGAGAGAAACAAGGTATTCTAAGGGGAGTGGTGGTTTTGCCGCATACAAGGAGCCTTCCGAAGATGCACTGGGGGGTACTTACAAAAATTTAACCTTGTGATTTTCAACATTCAAAGGTCAACAAGCACTGGAAAGCCAGATGGCCCTGGAGTTGATCCTTCAACAATGGGTGCAGATGGAATGTGAGAAGCATACTTTACAGGTCTGTGCAGGGTTTAGAGAAACCTTTGGGGAATGAGAGAGGTTGGCATACAGGGAAGAGAGGAAGATAAAGTGGGAGACTTTTCCGGTCTTCAGTCCACATGTCAGTTCTACAGAGGCTAAACTGTCTTGGCTACAACAGTTTGGTGTCTTGACTTTATCTTTTCTCCTTCTCCTCAGCTGGTTTTGGCACTCTTGCCTTTTGGTGGGGCTTCCTTAACATAACTACACTTTATCCAGAGTGCAGGGGTGCTAAGCAGACCCACAAGTAACACACATGTCACTCAAGTGAAATGGAGCCAGAGATTTGCCTACCACAGCATGGCCCACCATGTATGCTCTCCGCATGTCCTCTTCTATCTTAAATGCTATCAAAGGAAACATGCACTCATGTCTATGTATTTCAAAGCAACAGGTCTCTTCCTCTGGAGAGAGATATCAATTGGATCATCAAGTTAAATCCCTATCAGATAAAGGCTGATATTCTTAGCGTCAATATCTATCAACACAACAGCAATTCTGCAGCAAGGGCAGCGAAGCAGCAGGTAGCTCAGTGCTGAGCAGTGCTCCACATTTACAGCACATACTCACAAAGTACAAACTTAATGAAGGATCTTCTGCTAAGAGCAGTGAAATCACTCACACAGTGGAAGGTTGGAGTGGTGTCTTTACATTTATTTACTTTTTGTGTGCGGTTTCTTTGTGACAGTTCTTACTGTGTAGACCAAACTGGTCAGGAACTTGTTATGTAGTTCAGAGTGGCTAGGAAGTCATGAACCTCCCATCTCAGCCTCTTACATGCTGAGATTTTAAGAATGTACGGCCATATCCAGCCATGGAATGGAATGCTTAAAGCAAAAGAGACATATGCTAAAAACATTGCAACAGGCAAGATACATCGCTGCTCTCAGGGTGAGAATAGTGAGAGAGATGCTGGGGGAGGGGGGAAGGAAGCAGGTGACAGGAAATGTAAAACTTTGAGATCCTTGTAAGGGAAGCCACTAACCCATCATAAACTGGGCTATGTAGTGAGACATTGTGTGAGGGGGAAAAAGGCAGAGGGATATTAAAAGGACCAAGAAAACAACAATCTTACAGTTGTATTCATCAAATAGAAGAGGTATAAAATATGGGAAGCAAAAATTGACTGGGCTGAAAGAAACAAATTTACAGTTCTGGTTGGATTTAGGTTTGTAGTTCTACATTGCTCTATCAACAATATAATGAAATCCTAGACAAAGACTGTCATGTATATAGAATACATCAATGATACTATCTACCACGAGGATCCAGGTAATGCTTTCAGAACACTCCACTCACTATTGGCATAAATGCATTATTTTCAATTTGTTACAAAACAAGTATCAAGATATTCATATTCTAAGCCTTAGAGTGTTGAAATTATAATACTGTATATTATCTGACTGCAATGAAATCAAGCTAGAGATCAATAACAGAGAGAAAACAGGAACTGAACATGCCATATATTCAAAATCTCAACAGCACAATTCTAACTGCCCTTCATCATAAAGGAAGTCTATGGTCCAGTTATTTTTGGTGTTTATTTTCAGTGCTGGAGACTGAGCTTATTCTACCACTGAGCTATATCCTTAGTCTTTATAAAGCTCAAAGGGAAATAAATACATAGTCTTGAAAGTAAAAATAATATTAAAATTTGTGGAATATAGTCAAATCGGTGTGAAGAGAAATGTACACACCTTTTGCATACAACAGAAGACAGAAGTCTCTGTTAAGTGACTCATGTTCTCATCCCAAGACTAAAACCATAAAACCCAAAGAAAACAAACTAAAGTCAAGCCCAAATGGAGAAGAAATAATATGACAAGAGCAAAAAGTCAATGAAACTGAAAATAGACAACAAAAACTCTCACAGGTGTACAAACACAAGATAAACATTAACGATGAGGCTGAGGTAGAAGGGAGGAGGAGTGGAGAGGAGACTGTGGAAAAAGATCAGCTTAGCACAGTAACTTCCAGAAGGTAGAATACTTGTTCATTTATCTCTTAAAGCTAGTAGTGTTCTGATTCCAAACCCAAAGAGACTAATGAAAGGAAAGGCTAGGGATTCTTATGTATATATGTAATCTCAGCATCAAGGGGACTAAGGCATCAAGATCTCAACTTAAATGCAGAGGTACACAGTGAGAACTTGTCTCAACAAAGTAGAAAAGGAGCTGGAGAGATGTTGGCTCAGCAGTTAAGAGCACTTGCTGTTCTTGTAGAAGACCTGTGTTTGGTTTTCAGCATTCACATGGCAGCTGAAATTCACAACCATCCATAATTCTAGTACCAGGGGATCTGATACCTGTTCTGACCTCTGCAGGAGCCAGGCATGCATGTGGTACATACATACATGTGGGCAAAACACTCATACACATAAAATGTTTAAAAATCTAAAAAGGCAAAACAATTTCTTTAGAGATGAAAAAAGGAGGAGAAAGAAGAGAACAATGGACTAATGTCCCTTGTGTGTACAGACACAGATCTCTAGCAAACTATTAGCAAATAGGATTCCACAATGTATAAAATAATTATATACTATGACCAAATGGGTTTTATTGTAGAAATATCTTAAATCAATTGCTATAATTCACTACATAGGCTACAGGAAAAAAAATAATCACATCAATCGTTGAAAAAGACTAAATGACAAAAGTCAACACCGTCATGATGAACGCTCATATAACAGAAACACAACTTCAACATAAAACAGCACACAGAACCTTGAGCTAATGCTTTACTCAGTGACGAAGGCCCATGCTTCTCTAAGACCAGACGCAAACTAAGAAGGTCCACTCATCACACTGACTCAGCGCAGTACCGGGAGTTGTGGGCAATGCCCTAAGCAATAACGTCAAATCCTCAGGTAGAGATAACGTGAGTGCTAGACAGGAACTCCCTAGATAGTTACAATAAAGTTCTAAGAACTGATAAGTGACCTCCCCAAGTTCACAGAATACTAAACACAAGTATTTACATGTAAATCTAAAAATCTGTCTAGAACATTGAGGGAAGAAACCAAGAAATCTAAGTCAATGGAGAGATATATCCAGTTCATAAATTCGAACTTTCAGTACTTCTGTCCTTTCAAGTGATTTATAGGTGTAACGTGCTATCAGTTAAAACCCTCATAAGATATTTTGTAGGGACAAAATTACGTAAAAATGTATGCATGAGAAATATATACAACTACCCAAAAAATAACTATAAAAGAATAACTAGGGCTGGAGAGATGGCTCAGAGGTTAAGAGCACTGACTGCTCTTCCAGAGGTCCTGAGTTCAATTCCCAGCAACCACATGGTGGCTTACAACCATCCACAGTGAAATCTAGTGCCCTCTTCTGGCCTGCAGGTATATCTGCAGACAGAACACTGTATACATAATAAATAAATAAATAAATCTTTAAAAAATTACTCATATTAAAAAAAAAGAGTAACTAAGCAGTAGGGTAAGCCTACCTAATTTCAAGACTCTGTACAGTGGCGGTCACCTAGACTATGTGGCTTATGTGGATGAATATACACAGTGTTGACAGACACAATGGGAACCTCTGAAGTACATCAATGTAGAGACATCTAACACACTCCTTGTGAAGGTGCAAAAGCAATTCTCTGGGAGAAAGAGCCCTTTAAGCATATGATACTAGATAGCAAAACAAACAAACAAAGAAAACATACATTTTGATTTAGTTTCAAACCTTATTAAAAGGCACTCAAAGTTAGTCAAAGCTTAGTCAAGATATATTAAATAAAACATAAAATTATAAGAAATGTCAAGGGAAAAAAATAGAAGATGTTGAAAATGTAGCCCATAAAGGAAAACAAACTGATATTTTGCACTTCTTCAAAATTAAAAACACTAGTCCTTTGAATGATCTTATTAAGAAAATAAAAGCAAGTTGAAAAATTAAAAAAATAATATTTGTAAATCAAATAGCCCACAAAGGAGTAGTTTGTATATTTTAAAATTGTCATTACTTTTATTTATCATCACAAAATATCAACATTAAGGATGCAATTTGGGCTCGTCAGTTAGCACATACCGACCAAAGAAAGGGTCGGAGTATGGTTCCCAGCACTCACTCACTTCAAGGGGCTCACAAGAACCACCAACCCTGGGTTTCCAGGGATCTGATGCCCTCTTCTGGCTTCTTTGGGCACTGCACTCATGGGCACAATCCCCTTACACACACATAACCAAAAGTAAAAATAAAATATTTTTTAAAAACCCAAAAAGATAAGAAAAATTTCACCCCAAAATAAAATTAAATAAACCCATTAAAATCCTTTAGGGAAATCCTAATTAAACTCACAACGTTATAATTCTATGCATCTATGAAAATAGTTAAAAATAAAAAGTAATAAGTCAATAGGGAAAATACAAAAGAGCGATGCAGAGCAGGGGAAGTGATGTAACTCGTCTGACATATGTGGCTAGTGGGCATGTAATGTCACACGGCAGTGTCACCCCTGGGTACTTATGCCTGAGAAATGAAGATGTATCTAGATAGAAACATCTTTCCACGGATGTTTATGGTCATTTTTGACGTAATAAAAAATAGCCTAGAATGATGCCCTTCAGCAGCTAAAATATCCTGTTACCACCATGTCACAAAATAATAATCAGGGAAAAAAATAGACTATCTTTGAGACAACTGACCTGACTCTCCAGAGAAATGTTCTAATTGGAAAGATAGCCCTGGAGGTTACATACTGATTGGTTCCATTTATGAAATGTCCCTGGAATTAAAATGTTATAGAATAGACAACAGACTACTAGTTGCCAGAAGCTATGGGAAGTGGATACATGAACGGGTACCGTGAGAGAGGATGGGAAGGGATCTGACCATGATGGTCCACAGCTATAACAATCGTGCCCTACTATCACCCCGCAAGATGTCCATGAGGATGCACTGGACGAGGGATCTTATTGCACAACTTCATGTAATTACCTCTGACAGTCTCCAATTTTAGTAACTACTTTATTTGGGGTTACTGTGGGGATACCAACAAACAGTCTAAAGTTTATAAGGAACGGCAAGAGATTTTGAATACTCCCCACCAGTGATTCAAGTAAAGCCAAACAATTAACAGTACCAGACTTTAAGATTCATCCCAAAGTTATTGTAACGGTACAAAGTATCATGGTTGAAACAGTAGACAAACCAACAGGAAGGGAAGAGAAAGCCCAGGAAGAAACTGACTTTTGGTAAAGAAGCAAAAGCAGTTCATCGGAGGCAGGACAGTCCCATCAGTGAATAGAAGCAACTAGACTCCCAAAGACCTTACCTCCTCATAAAAAAATGAACAAACACCAAGCCATACGCCTGCCTAGAAAATGTGAAGCTACAATCACCATCAAACGTATAACCCACAAAAACACAAGCCAGGCCTGATTAAGGGAACAACAAGCCAACTGCTCTAGGAAAGACACTGTCAGAAAGTGAGAAGATAAGATACCAAGTGGGAGTCATCATTTGCAGAAGACGTATCTGGTATAGGTTATTACCCAAGTATTCAAGAACTCTTAAGCGAAAACGGTGAGGGTGGGTGAGATGGTTCAGCAGGTAACGGTGGCTGCTGTGTAAGGCTGCCGGCCCCAGTTCAGTCCCTGTAGCCCCCAGAAACATAAAAGGAGAGAACCAACTCCACAAAGCTGTCTTCTGACCTCCACCTGTGCTCTTGGCATTCGAGCACTCATCCACCCACACATCATGTATACATATTTATCAATAAATAAAATAAAGTTGAAAAATTTAAAGAAAACAATAAAAAGTAAGAACACTCTGATTAAAAAAAGAAGTAAAAGACCTGAGCATACACCTCAACAAAAAAGATTCCCAGGTGACGGATAAGCACAGGGAAAGATATCTGGTCAACATCTTACGACATTCTCAAGTTACAATAAAGAGAAGCAACTGCGAATGTACTGGGGTTGCTAAAATTTAAAACATCACCAGCAAACACAACAGGAGCCCTTGTTCACTGCTGTGGGAAACGAAGTTGTACAGATACTGTAGAAGAAGTTCAGGTTTTTTGTTTTGTTTTGTTTTTTAACAAAGCTAAAAATGCTCTTGCCATGAGCTCCACCAATCACACTCCTTGGTATTTACCAAAATAAACCTTACATCCACATATCAACATGGAGACTGAGAGTTACAGAGGTTTTATCCACATTTCCAAAAACCTAGAAGCAACTAGGATACTTCTCCACAGGTGAACAGATGATGAGGTATGTCCACATGATAGAATGTTTATTAAATGGTAAAAAAAAGACAATGTAAATCCACAAAAGAAATGGAAGCAGAAGAAAACTATCAGAAACACTATGTATTACTCCAACTATACGACATTTTAGGAAGGGCCAAATCATTCACATGGTAAAAAGGTCAATGAATTCCAGAGACAGGGGAGAGATGGCTAGTAGAGTTCAGGGGATTTGTAGGACAGTGAAACTGTTTTCTGGGGAATAAGGATGGGTATATGCCATTATACATTTGTCAAACCCCACAGAATGTACACACCACCAAGTTTGAACCCTGAAGTGATCAACGGACTTTAAGCGTTGAAGATGTACAGGGACATAAAGTGATCCAGAGGCCAGGTAGCTCATTTTTGTATACACCTGCTACTCAGGACACATGGAAGTGTTTTCTTCGTACTTTCACTTTTATTCACAGTCCATCTCTCATCAAAACAATATTCTACACTGGCTATGTGTGCTGTGTGTCTATGTTCGAGGTTGTCTGAGCCAAGTTCATGTAGGCCAGCAACTTATCTATAGCTGTAGAAACAAAGCAGGTGCACAGTTACAACTTAATAAAAACAAGAGAATGAAGTGCAAAGACAACACAGGGAGCCGGGAGGGTGGGATAAAAGCACGTCTGGCACTTTCCAGTTTCTCTGCATTTGGAACCAAAGAGCCAGAAAATAACTTCTCTGTGGGAGGGGCGACTGAGGGGGTTCACTGAAGTTTATTATTGGATAGATGTGGAGAGACCCAGAGAGCCTGGTTATCTGAACAGAAGGTGAGAAATAGCACATCAGCACCAAGCACACAGCAGGCCTGGCAGCGCTGTGAGTAACAGATGGAAAGTGGGAGACAGTGGGGGGGAGTGAGCTCAGGGGCCACAGCCTGGATTAAGCTGATCTAGTTACTGCTGCCCCCTGCTGGTAAGAAAATGTAAGGAGCAAAGCAAACTGCCCCTCCCACCAATGGGCTGTACCAGGTCTGGGTTGTTGAGATTAGTGGTAAATTTGTTTACACTAATGAAGCAACCGCAACAAAAACTGTTATGATGGACTGAGACTATACTGTAGATTTCAGAGGGAAATTCACTAGCAACAATTTTCACTGGAAGTTCATCCTTTAGAATGTATATATATATATGAATGTATATGTATATATACAAACACACACATAAATATACACAATATGTTAATATGTAACCGAACTTTTAAATTATTATTTAACACTTATTTATTTATTACTAAATTCATTTATAACAAACACCAACAATTTCTTATCTATTAATCCTATAAATTCCTACAACCCCTTTAACCTACTAAACCTATTGATAATTATAACAACTACTTTCATAACCTTTTAGAATGATACAGTCTCTGGGGCAGGTCCTCAGTCGTCAGGAACACAGTCTTTGTTGTAGATTCTTTAACGCACTTAGCAGTCCTTTTTCTGGATCTCTCAGATGCAGGTTCGTCAGGGTAAGTTGGTTATTACAGTCTCATCTTAAATAAGGCTTCATGCTTTCTTCTCTGTGGGAGACCCCAGCCGTTTGCAGGCCAACTTACTTCTTTTGAATCAGGAACTCAGCTGCTCTGCCTCAGTCCTTAAAGCCAGGCACAGTTTCCCCTAGGCCACTGATCGGACAGATCAAACCCCTCCAGGCAAAAGCTGAGCCACAGGGTCCAGTCCTTGGCCTTTTGGTGTCTTGCTCAGGCTTTCTTTGCTCACCGGCTTCTTTCTGCTTCAGGGAGAGAGCTGGCCATCAATGGCCAGCCCTTTTTTCAGCAGGACTCTTGGAGCTCTCTAGCATCAGGGGCCTCTTCTACTTCTGGGCTCCATGCACTTTCCTTAAATAGGAGGAACTCTGTTTCAGCTTCATTTGGGCTCCGCCCACTTAGCAGCTGAAAACAATGTCAGGCCAGATACTTTGTTTCTTCAAGTCTATTGAGTCTTTCCTGTTTTTCCTGACTTCAACCTTGTTTTTCAGTCTATTAAGTCTTTCCTGTTTTTCCTGACTTCATGCTGATAATGCTCTTCAGGCCCCGATTTAAGAGACAGTATCAGAAACTCCTATATATTTTCTAAATCTAATTTATCTAACCCCTACATTACTATATATAGTATATGTTACATGATAATGAGTAATCAGATGCTGGAAACAACTGTTTTCATTTGCTAGCTTCCAGTTCTACTGAAACGGACTAACAGGCTGAAATACAGTGTAACCAACTGACAACCCACAGGTTATTTTTTATGAACCTGTCTTTCTATCAATAGTACCACAATACCAACAGAATCAGTGAGGTGCTGAGAGAAAACAGATTTCTTTTTTCTTTTTAAAGATTTTATTTATAATGTATACAATATTCTATCTGCAGGTATACCTTCAGGCCATAAGAGGGCACCAGATTTCACTATGGATGGTTGTGAGCCACCATGTGGTTGCTTGGAATTGAACTCAGGACCTCTGGAAGAGCAGCCAGTGCTCTTAATCTCTGAGCCATCTCTCCAGCCCCGAAAACAGATTTCTATATATATAAAAAAAAAGGAACCTTGATTCTTACCTAAACAATACATGAAAATGAATCTGCCCAAAATTAGAAACCTCAATATAAATCTTAAAATCATAAAAGCAACCTCGTGCAATGTTTGGTTAAACAAAGATTCTTGGATGGGATGCATGAGGTATGAGATCAAAGAAAATAAGTGACAGGGCAGGAGAGTTGGCTCCATGGTTAAGAGTGCATGCTCTTCTTGCAGATGACCTAGGGTTTGATTGCCAGCACCCACATCATGGCTCACAACCATCTGCGTCTCTAATCCCAGGGGATCCAAAGCCCTCTTCTGGCCTCTGTGTGCACCAGGCATGCATGCAGTGTGCATACATAAATGTAGGCAAAACACTCATCAACATAAATAATAAAATAAGTAAATCTTTATAAGTAAGAATTGATAGGACTTCACTGAAGCTAAAAACACTTGCTGTTTAAAAGATATTATTATGGCCGGACATGGTGGTGCACGCATTTAATCCCAGAACTTGGAGACAGAGGTAGTCAGATCCCTGTAATTTCAAAGGCCAGCGTGGTCTACAAAGTGAATCCAGGACAGCCAGGGATACACAGAGAAATCCTGTCTTGAAACAAAACAAAAGAAAACAAACAAACAAGATACTATTAAGAAAGTTGAAAGATAAGTCATAAATTAAAAAAAATACTTGAGGCATATATCCAGTAAATAACTTATTATAACTAGGAAGATTTTTTTTTGTGTGTGTGTGCATGTGTGTGTGTACTCACACAACTCAACAGAGAAGACAAGCCAGTTTTTCCAAAGGGTAAAAATATCACACAGTTCACTGAAGGAAAGATGCATATGGGAAATAGCCAAAGAATTCCTAACACCAAATAGTGACAAATTAAACCACTGCTCATCTATCAGGATGGCAAAGCAAAAACACAATTAACAAGATTAACAAGGGCAATCGGAAGATGCACAATAATCCAAAGGTTTAACATTACATTCACTTACTTCTGTGTTTGGGGAGAAGGCACAAATGTGCATGCTACAGGGAGTACACTAGGTTCCTTAACTCGAGACCAACATAGAGACCTCAGGGCTGTTTCAACTGCTGTCTCCATTACCCCTGCAACATTCACCTCTCTCCATTACTCATAGCTGATTTCTGAAGTCACCACCTGCTGTTAGTGTTACTTTTATAATTGCGTTAGTTTTGCAGCTTCTCTCTTAACCTGGCTAGCCCCCAAATAATTGAGACTGGGTTATACTATTTGTTTAATAAGCTTTCTAGGACAATACTGAGCAGTTTTAATGTATCCTTAACCTTCTATGCTAGTCTGACTCCCTCTTAGCCAAAATCCCTGAGATACTTGCAGTTTAGGACTTTCTCTGCTCCAGCTGCTTCTTCATTGTCTCTCCTGAACTTCTCTCATGGCTGAATCCTCTACTTCTCCTCCTCTAACTCCTCCTCCCCTGGAAGCAGGAAGTCCAGCCCTATTCTCTCCCCTGCTCAGCAACTGGCTGAAAGCTGCTTTATTGGCACATCAGGGGACAACTGAGGATCAGTGTTTACACAACATTGAGGACATGAGATTCTCAGAACAAAGACTGCAACCACATATGGGGGGGGGTGCAGAAATCAGCATTTGAATTACACAATGACCTTAGGCCTACAACCTGCCACTTCCCTAAGTTCCTGGCCTAAGCCATCAACACCATTGCCACATTAATCTGTACTGTTTTGTCTCTCCACTAGATTTCTTAGGTACTATTCATTTGTATTTAACTGGAAAGAACAACAAAATGAGAATCAAGGGGCTGACATTTACCTTGATTATGTCACTAGCTGTAAGACATTTGTACTTTGGGCCACTTCTAGAATTTTACTTCAGGAGAAAAAAAAATGAATGCAAAAACAAGAGTGAACTGACATGCTTACAATCCAGTGATTACAGTAGCCATAACTGAGAGGTGAGTAATGTCACACAGCAAAACTATGTAGATATAGTTTATTAAAGTCACACCATAGCTTCATTTGAAACGGATGACCATATAGTAGTCCTCATTTAGCTAAGATTTCTCTTTCAATTACTCATGGACAATGACATAAAGATACTAAGTGGAAAATTGCATAAATAAACATATTACATTTTAAAGTGTTCATCAGTTTGAACAGAATGGTACAGTCTAGTGTGGCTTGCCAAAGGTGTGAATTATCCCTTTGTCCAGGGTATAGATGCTATTATATGCTACCTGCCCCGCAGTCTCTTAGCAGACCACATAATTTATCAAATTTTTGGTTACATTTTTGCTGTATTTGCACTCAAATAATCTTTCTTTTACTTACTAATGACCCCAAAGTGCAAGAGGAATCAATCTGGTTATCCACAATGGGAAGTCAGAAAGTATTTCCTTTAAGTGAATTAGTGCTATAAGACTTAGACAGAGACTCTACTTGAGACACACTTTCACATTTTTATTACTCTATGTTGTATACTATTAGTTATAGTGGTCCATTTCCTGTGATTGTTTCTAAATTAAACCTTATTATAAGTGAGTATAATAAAACTGCATAGTATTACAGGGTTAGGAACTATCTCTGCTTTCAGGTACTCACTAGTGATCATGAAATATATCACCTGAAAGTACAGGAGACAGTTATATTCATTTTACGATTTATTCAATAAATATTTCTTGAGTGCATGCCTATCTCAGACATTGTTGTAGGTGTTGACAACATAGTGCATGAAATAGAAAAGTTTCTATGCTCATAAATTTGTATTCTGATGGAGAAAACATAAAACAGATATGCTACATCAAGATGCTTTCCCTATGAAGGACATTTAGAAAATATTAAAAGGTTTGGGGGACCTTCATTTTGTAGCTCTTTCCATAGGCCATTTTAAGGCATTAGATTTCATTTTATATGTAATAGAAACTTCCTTGGAGAATTTTGAACAGAGACTAATCTTCTGCATCAGAACATTGTGGGAAGCAGATGAAGGGGGACAAAAGTGGAAGCAAAGAAACTATTTGGGAGGCTATTGCAGAAATCAAGGTAAGAAAGAGTGATGATAAAGTCATGTGTGTGGTGACAATTTTCCTATATTTGAAATACTTTAAAATAAAATTAATGCAAGGGGTTGGGTGGTGGTTTCAGTGGCATGCTGGAGGAAAACAGAAGGAACTTTTTGCAAAACATATGCAGTAAAATTGGGTAAAGTTGCCTGCTGGGGTCTGAAGTCAGAAGTGATGGGGGTCCAGGATCTGAATGGTATTACCTATGGACCATCTTGTGGATGGCTTCTGACAGAGAAGTGGCTTCACAACTGAGTCCTGGGGTAATCCAATGACTAAATATGCCAAGGACTGCTGATGGATGGAATACAATGAGGACTGGAAACAACAATGGAAGTCTGCTGTAGAACATGTTGGTGTCAAAGAAAACACTTGATTTGGGTATGTTAAAAATAGATGGACTTTTTCAACAAGAACATTGATGGGGGCAGGGAGAACCAAGATGGAGGAAGAGTGCAAAGATTACAAGACAATTAAAAGACATTAGTAATTGGAAAAGGGTAGCTCTTAATTGGAACCAGAGACAATCTGAATCCAAACATTGATGTGGTAGTTGATTATAAAAACCAGAAGAAGATCCAAGATGGCGCCGAACATAGAGCATTGTATCTGAGTAGTAGGTGAAAGATATTAGTCACTGTGGAGTGAATGTAAGGTCCTGTAGCTGACTGTGAAACACAGACGATGTCTGAATTCCCTCGGTGAACACTGAGACTGGTCACCACATGAAACAGCTCACGCAGCTCCTGGAAACACCCCCTCTGAGCTAGTCAGCTTGGTCACTTGTCTGGAGAGAAGCACCGGCTAGAGCAGATCTAGCTCACAAGCAGATTCAGCCCCAGCTCCAGCTACACATCAGGGCCCCGGCTGTCTGCCTGATATCCAGCCTGCACTTGGACCTGTACACCCAACAGGGAAAAATAGCCAGACCACAAGAGCAAAGGTAAGTAAGATTCCCCTCCCCACCCCCCGGAGTTTCCAACATGGCGGCTCAGTGTGCACTGTAGCTGAGAGGCAGAGACCTAATAACCCAGTCACAACAAAGCAATTAGGAGCCAAGACTAGCTGCAAACAGAGCCGGGAACTGTGTGTTCTCCACAAATATTGGAGCGGGTCACTCACCCTAGCACCCAAGCATTTGAGGCAGTCAGCAACAGGCACACTGAGGCTGACACCCCATCACTGTGTCAGTGAGGGGAGAACACAGGCCCAATCACAACTCTACCTGCCTTTCTGAGGCGACCTGCCAGCTCCTAGGTCCTCAGAGGAAAACCCCCTCCCAACTCCAATCCCCTTTGCTCTTGTGGTCTGGCTATTTTTCCCTGTTGGGTGTACAGGTCCGAGTGCAGGCTGGATATCAGGCAGAGAGGTGGGGCCCTGATGTGTGGCTGGAGCCATGGGCTGAATCTGCTTGTGAGCTAGATCTGCTCTAGCCAGTGCTCCTCTCCAGACAGGTGACCAAGCTGACTGATCTCAGAGGGGGTGTTTCCAGGAGCTGTGTGAGCTGTTTCATGTGGTGACCAGTCTCAGTGTTCACCAAGGGAATTCAGACATCATCTGTGTTTCACAGTCCAATTGGGTCACAACTGGTTGAGGAGAGTGGCAGTCACTCTCCTCTCCAAGAGCCAGTCTATTACAGGAATCTGCCCACCACCTGGAGGTGGACACCAGGATCTCAGGATCATCCAATCACTGGGGCAGGGAGTTTTCCTGAGCACCAAGGTCAACTGACAAAATAAACAAACAGACAATACCAGGGTCAATCAGATGACAAAAGGTCAGCACAAGAACATGGTAAAAAAAACAAAAACAAACAAACAAACAAAAAAAACCCAAAGCAATATGATGTCTCCAGAACCTAGCAATAATGCTACAGACAACTCTGGATATCCTAACACAATTGAAACAAAGCATGACCTTAATCCTATGCTTATATTAATAATAGAAGGCCTAAGGGAGGAAATCAAATATCTCAGAGAGCAACAACAAAATACTGCAAAAGAGGTGATGGAAATAAATAAAGTGCTTAAAGGAATAGAAGACCTGAAACGGGAAGTTGAAGCAATGAAGAAAATCCAATCTGAGACATCCATAGAACTGGAAAACCTTAAGAAAAGAATAGGAACTACGGACACTAGCATCACCAACAGAATACAAGAAATGGAAGAAAAAATTTCAGGCACAGAGGATAAAATTGAAGAAATTGATACATCTGTCAAAGAAAATGTCAAATCTAAAAAAGTGCTGACACAAAACCTTCGGGAAATCAAAGACACAATGAAAAGATGAAATCTCATAATAATATGAATAGAAGAAAGAGAAGATTCCCAGCTCCATGGACCAGAAAATATCTTCAACAAAATCATTGAAGAGAATTTCCCAAATCTAAAAGAAGAGATGCCTATAACTGTACAAGAAGCTTACAGAACTCCAAATAGATTAGACCAGAAAAGAAAATCTTCCCGCCACATAATAATCAAAACACTAAATGTACAGAACAAAGAAAGAATATTAAAAGCTGCTAGGGAAAAGGGTCAAGTAACATATAATGACAAACCTATCTGAATCACACCTGACTTTTCTTCAGAGATGCTAAAAGCCAGAAGGGCCTGGACAGACATCTTGAAGACCCTAAAAAACCACAAATGCCAGGCCAGACTCCTATTCCCACCAAAATTGTCACTCAACATAGATGGAGAAAACAAGATATTCCAGGACAAAGCTAAATTCAAACAATATCTATGCACAAATGCAGCTCTACAGAAGATGTTGGAAGGAAAACTCCAATCCAAAGAGGTTAACTACACATAAGAAAGCACAGGAAGCAAACAGCATGCCTGCAGCAAAACCAAAAGAAGAGAAGCTCACTCACACACCATTTCCACCAACATCAAGATGGCAGGAAGTAATAATTACTGGTCATTAATATCTCTCAACATCAATGGACTCAATTCCCCAATAAAAAGGCACAGGCTAGCAGAATGGATGCGAAAACAGAATCCCACATTCTGCTGCCTACATGAAACACACCTCAGCAAAAAAAGATATATATTATCTCCAAGTAAAGGGCTGGAAAAAGATATACTAAGCAAATGGACCCAAGAGAAAAGCTGGAGTAGCAATTCTAGTATGCAACAAATTGGACTTTCAATCAACATTAATCAAAAGAGATGGGGAAGGACACTACATACTCATCAAAGGAAAAATCCACCAAGATGAAATCTCAATACTGAACATCTATGCCCCAAATGTAATACCACCCACATTCATTAAAGAAACACTACTGGAGCTCAAATCCCACATTGAACCTCACACATTAATAGTGGGAGACTTCAACACACCACTCTCACCACTGGACAGATCAACAATGCAGAAAACAGAGAAAAAATGAACCTCACAGATGTCATGAATCAAATGGACCTAATTTATATCTACAGAACCTTTCACCCCGAAACAAAAGAATACACTTTCTTCCTGGCACCTCATGGAACCTTCTCCAAAATTGACCATATAGTCAGTCACAAAGCAAACCTTAACAGATACAAGAAAATTGAAATTACCTATTGTAACTTATCAGACCATCATGGAATAAAGCTAGACTTCAACAACAACAAAAACAACAGAGAGCCTGCAAAAACATGGAAACTGAACAACTCTCTACTCAATGAATTCTGGGTCAGGAAGAAATTAAAGTCTTCTTAGAACTCAATGAAAATGAAGGCACAACACACCCAAACTTATGAGACAAATTGAAGCTGTGCTAAGAGGAAAGTTTATAGCACTAAATGCCTTCAAAAAAGAAACTGGAGAGTTCCCATACTAGCCACCTTAAAGAACACCTGAAATAGCTAGAACAAAAAGAAGCAAACACTCCCAAGAGGAGCCAATGAGAGGAAATTATCAAACTCAGGACTGAAATCAACAACTTAGAAACAAAAAGAACAATACAAAGAACTGACAAAACCAAGAGTTTGTTCTTTGAGAAAAATCAGCAAAATAGACAAGCCCTTAGGTAAACTAACTAAAAGGCAGAGGGAAAATACCCAAATCAACAAAATCAGAAATGAAAAGGGGGAAATAACAACAGACATTGAGGAAATCCAAAGAATCATTAGGTCCTATTTCAAAAACTTGTACTCCACAAAATTGGAAAAGCTAAATGAAATGGTCAATTTTCTTGATAGATTCCACCTACCAAGGTTAAATCAAGAACAGGTAAACAAATTAAACAGTCATATAACCCTTAAGGAAATAGAAGACGTCATTAGATGTCTTCCAACCAAAAAAAGCCCAGGGCCAGATGGTTTCAGCACAGAATTCTACCAGACATTCAAAGAAGAGCTAACACCAATATTCTTCAAAACTCCCCCACAACATAGAAACAGAAGGAATACTGCCAAACACATTCTATGAGGCCGCAGTCACTCTGATACCTAAACCTCACAAAGACCCAATGGAAAAAGAAAATTTCAGACCAATTTCCCTTATGAACATGGATGCAAAAATACTTAATAAAATACTTGCAAACCACGTCCAAGATCACATCAAAAGTATCATACATCATGATCAAGTAGGCTTCATCCCAGGGATGCAGGGGTGGTTCAACATTAGAAAATCCATCAATGTAATCCACCACATAAACAAGCTGAAAGGAAAGAACCACATGATCATCTCATTGGATGCTGAAAAAGCTTTTGACAAAATACAGCACCCCTTCATGTTAAAAGTCTTGGAGAGGTCAGACATACAAGGACCATACTTAAACATAATAAGGTCAATTTACAACAAGCCAATAGCCAACATCAAACTAAATGGAGAGAAACTTAAAGCATTTCCTCTAAAATGAGGGACAAGGCAAGGCTGCCCACTCTCTCCATATCTCTTCAATATAGTACTTGAAGTTTTAGCTAGAGCAATAAGATAACTAAAGGAGATCCAGGGGGATACAAATTGGAAAGGAAGAAGTCAAAGTATCCCTATTTGCAGATGATATGTTAGTTTACATAAGTAACCCCAAAAATTCCACCAGAGAACTCATACAACTGATAAGCTCCTTCAACAAGGTGGTTGGATACAAAATCAATTCAAAAAAATCAGCAGGAAGTCATTTTAAGAGAAAAAAATCAATAGCCCTTCTTTACACAAAAGATAAATGGGCTGAGAAAGAAATAAAGGAATCAATACCCTTCATAATAGCCACAAATAATATAAAATACCTGGGGGTAACTCTAACCAAGCAAGTGAAAGACCTGTATGATAAGAACTTCAAGTCCTTGAAGAAAGAAATTGAAGAATATATCAGAAGATAGAAAGATCTCCCTTGCTTATGGATAGATAGGATCAATATAATAAAAATGGCCATCTTACCAAAAGCAATATACAGATTCAATGCGATTCCTATCCAAATACCAACTCAATTCTTTACAGATCTGGAAAAAACAGTTCTCAACTTCATATGGAATAACAAAAAAACCCAGAATAGCTAAATCAATCATGTACAATAACAGAATATCTGGAGGTATCACCATCTAGGACTTCAAGCTGTACTACAGGGTAATAGTAATAAAAACAGCATGATACTGGTATAGAAACAGACCAGTTGACCAATGGAATCGAATTGAAGACCCAGAAATAAACCCACTCACCTATGGTTACTTAATTTTTGACAAAGAAGCCAAAACCATACAATGGAAAAAGGAAAGCATCTTCAATAAATGGTTCTGGTCTAACTGGATGTCAACATGTAGAAGAATGCAAATAGATCCATACTTATCACCCTGTACAAAACTTAAGTCTAAGTGGATCAAGGACCTCAACATAAATCCGGACACACTAACATTAATAGAAGAGAAAGTGGGGAAAAGCCTGGAACTCATTGGCACTGGTAGCAACTTCCTGAACAGAACACCAATAGCTCAGGCACTAAAACAATCCATAAATGGGACCTTATGTAATTGAAAAGCTTCTATAAGGCAAAGGACACTGTCCTTAGAACAAAAAGGCAACCTAGAGACTGAGAAAGGAACTTCACCAACCCAACATCCAACAGTGGGCTATTATCCAAAATATATAAAGAACTGAAGAAATTAAACACAAAAAAAATCAAATAACCCCATCAATAAATGGGGTACAGAGCTAAACTGAGAATTCACAGAAGAGGAATCTCTAAAGGCTGAGAGGCACTTGAAAAAATCTTCAAAATCTTTGGTTATCAGGGAAATGCAACTTAAAACAACTCTGAGATTCCATCTCACACCTGTCAGAATGGCTAAGATCAAAAACTCTAATGATAGCACATGCTGGTGAGGATGTGAAGAAAGAGGAACACTCCTCTGTTGCTGGTGGGAGTGCAAACTTGTGCAACCACGTTGGAAATCAATCTGGAGATATCTTAGAAAATTGGGAATAATTCTACCTCAAGACCCAGCCATACCCCTCTTGGGCATATATCCAAAAGATTTGAAATGAAACTACAAGGACATTGCCTCAACAATGTTCATAGCAGCTTTATTTGTAATAGCCAGAAACTGGAAACAACCCAGATGTCCTTCAACTTAAGAATGGATTAAAAAAACTGTGGTACATTTACACAATGGTATACTACACAGCTATCAGAAATGAGGAAATCATACAATTCAAAACCAAATGGATGGAGCTAGAAAAGCTCATCCTAAGTTAGCTGACTCAGTCCCAGAAGATAAACATGGTATGTACTCTCTTATAAGTGGATATTAACCATACATCACAGGGTAACTATCCTACAACCCACAGACCCAAATAGATAGGAACCTAGCACATCTATCCTAGGAAAAAATTCACCCACCAGTGAGTGAGTCATGGTATCTGCTGCAGGTTAGTGGAGCACCTTACCCTAGATGGTGTGCCATATCAAGCCCCAGTACAAGTGGAAGCTCTTGACCCTCACATGACTGAAGATCTGAGGGAGTATGATATGTGAGGGCCCACCTCATCTGAGGAGAAGGAAACTACCGAGTAGAGGAATAATGAGGGAGGGAGGGAAATAGGGGGGGAGGGAGGGACCAGGAGAGAAGGAGGGAGGAAACTATGTTCTAGAAGTAGCTTGAGAAAACAAAATAATACTTTTTTAAGAAAAGAGTGTAACCGAACTTTTAAATTATTAACACTTATTTATTTATTACTAAATTCACTTATAACAAACACCAACAATTTCTTAACTATTAATCCTATAAATTCCTACAACCCCTTTAACCTATCCACTAAACCTATTAATAATTATAACAACTACTTTCATAACCTTTTAGAATGATACAGTCTCTGGGGCAGGTCCTCAATCGTCAGGAACACAGTCTTTGTTGTAGATTCTTTAACACACTTAGCAGTCCTTTTTCTGGATCTCTCAGATGCAGGTTCATCAGGGTAAGTTGGTTATTGAAGTCTCACCTTAAATAAGGCTTCATGCTTTCTTCTCTGTGGGAGACCCCAGCCGTTTGCAGGCCAACTTACTTCTTTTGAATCAGGAACTCAGCTGCTCTGCCTCAGTCCTTAAAGTCAGGCACAGTTTCCCCTAGGCCACTGATCGGACAGATCAAACCCCTCCAGGCAAAAGCTGAGCCACAGGGTCCAGTCCTTGGCCTTTTGGTGTCTTGCTCAGGCTTTCTTTGCTCACCGGCTTCTTTCTGCTTCAGGGAGAGAGCTGGCCATCAATGGCCAGCCCTTTTTTCAGCAGGACTCTTGGAGCTCTCTAGCATCAGGGGCCTCTTCTACTTCTGGGCTCCATGCACTTTCCTTAAATAGGAGGAACTCTGTTTCAGCTTCATTTGGGCTCTGCCCACTTAGCAGCTGAAAACAATGTCAGGCCAGATACTTTGTTTCTTCAAGTCTATTGAGTCTTTCCTGTTTTTCCTGACTTCAACCTTGTTTTTCAGTCTATTAAGTCTTTCCTGTTTTTCCTGACTTCATGCTGATAATGCTCTTCAGGCCCCGATTTAAGAGACAGTATCAGAAACTCCTATATATTTTCTAAATCTAATTTATCTAACCCCTACAAAAGAATTAATAAGTTTTAAAAATACAATATAAAATTTTCAAACTATAATTTACCAAAGGTATACTTGCCTTACTGACATGAAAGGAAAATGGCCTTAATTTCAGATTAGAATGTTAGACTGCAGGTGGCCACATAACTTACACAAACTTGATAGCAGCTTAAAAGGTTTTTTTTTTTTTTAAAAAAAAATAGATATAAAGCATCCATCCAAGGAATCCAGGGACAACTGGACAACTGAAACCTCAGAAGAAAACAGATCAGACACCAAAGAAGACAAGTAGCCCAGACGATCCAGCCTTGCAGACTTCCTCAATAGCTGTTTCCTCAAAAGTCTACAATCACAACAACTCAAAATCGCTAAGATTGTTCAGCTCCACAGACTGCCCCAGCCATTACTTCAGTAAAGCCCTGAAGTTCAGCTTCTGTCTACAAACTTCTTAGGACATTTAAATAGCTGAGCACAAAAGGACTGAACATCAAATGATTCTATTAGCATTTTTAACAATTTTTCCATTCTTATTTGGGTCCCAAACAGATTTACTACGTCCCAAATCAGCAGGAAGTCATTTTAAGAGAGAGACATCCCATCTCCAGAAGGTGGGGTGGGTGTTTTTCCCCCCTTTGGTCATTTGATGGGTTATAGATAATCTTGTTATTTAGGGGCGATATTACAAACTGTTAAATGGTCTTGTTAAACAGGTTTTGGAGGTTAGATCCAGGGACTTCTCTCTTTTTCTTTTCTGTATCATTCTTTCTCTCCTATGTAGGGGTGAACAGACTTGAGAAAAATTGGGACATAGACATAATATAGTAATGATCAAGAAAAAAAAGAACAGATAATTGAATATGACCTTATACCTTTGTATATTGATACAAAATTAAGATTATATTTGGCTAAATTGATATTGATCTTTGTATATTGATGCATAATTAAGGATAATTCTTTTTAAGGTATTGTACCTAGGTAATGCTTAAAAATGAAATGTGAAATTTTGGCCTTTTGCTACCAACTGTCATAAACCATTTAGGATAATTAAGAAATGCAAACTAATAGTCATTCAAGCATGTCATTTTGTTACATACTAGGACAGTCTATCACAGTTATTTTCTGTGGAGAGCCACTACCCTAAGATGGCGCCTGGCTGAATGTCAGAAAGCTCAAGCTTAGCTGTAAACAAGCCTTATTTGGTAGCGGCTGCCTAGGCCGGTGTGCTTCCTCCTTTTGTGAGTCTATCTTGGATTGCTAGGTGGCATGATCTGATTGGGTTTGAGTAGGTATATAAGGGCTTGGGGGAAGAGAGGAGAAAAAGGAGAAGCGGATGTACAAGGTTCCTGAATAAACTGCTTGAAGAAGAATCATGTTTGTGTCTTTCCTGCTGGTCAGGGGGAGCAGACAATTTTCTAAGCTAATCAGAAATCAAGTTGCTAAGAGACAAAGAATATTTGCTTACCCAAATATAAGAGATAGATAGGTGGTCTTCAAAAATCTCAAGAGATCTAGAGAATATGGCATTCAAAGATGTTTTCTTAACTCAAGATTTTTTTGATATTGAGATATGTCAGCTCCTGACAGCATCCCCTATTCTACTCCAAGTAGAAGATGAGCATTGAAGGATCTCCAATCAGAGATGGTTGAATTAGCGGCAAGAAAAATCCCTTGCTCCAACTGTAGACAGAATGCTGTCCAAACAGGACAAAACTTGGAAGCAGATAAGTCGACAGCCTAGCTCTGCCAAGACAGGGTAGGCAAGTCCTTCATAATTCCTGCTTTACAATCAATGTCTGTCAGAGAAACGGTGCCAAATGGCTGAAGATTGATCCTGTAATGTATGGAGAGGAAAATGGGATCTGTCCAGGCAGCCACTGATATGTCATTTGTTAGTTTTGGAAGCTGCTGGCACTGCACTTCCTGTATAACCAGATATATTTATCCCTCTCAGGTCTCTGAGGTGGTTGAAGACTAGATAGCTAGAGTCTCATAGTTAAATTTAGAGTTGTTTAGGAATTAAGAGGGTATTCTGGATCTAAGAAGAGGTTTTTTAAATTGTGATGCAAGTTAAGATGAAAGCTGAGTTAGATATAGAACTTTAAACTCATGGAGATGGTTAGATAGTAGAATGTTAAAGTCAGGTGCCAAATACGTATGGACTGGACATTGGTAATGTATGCTAAGATATATAACTCTCATAATTGTGGCCTGTTTATTTCTGTTGTTTTGTATTGTATTTATTGTTATAAGAGAAAGAGCCATTTGTTGGACTGAAAGGGGGAGCTGTTGAGGGGAAAAATATACCTTATACTTAAAAAAAAAGGAAGGGAATGGGTGGGTTGAGGGGAAGAGAGGGTGCGAGGGTGGGACTGGAGTGGGGAGTAGGGAGGGGATTGCAATTGAGATGTAACTTGAAGAAATAAAAAATAAATTAAAAAAACTAGAAGATTTTCTTTCTTTCTTTCCTTTTCTTTTCTGAGACAAATTCTCACATAGCCTAAGCTGGCTTTGAACTATGTAGCTGAAGGTGACCTTGAATTTTTGAACTTCATATTCTTCTCTTTTGACCCCCTAAGTACTGAGGTTACAGGCATGGCCTTTTAACCTTCAAATCTTGCAAACACAGGCCAAAATAAGTGTTTATAGCAGGATACGGTGGTGCATGCCTTTAATCTCAGCACTTGGGAGGCAGAGGCAGGTGGATCTCTGTGAGTTCAAGGCTAGCCTGGACTACAAAGTGAGTTCCAGGACAGCCAGGGCTGTTACACAGAGAAATCCTGTCTCAAAACCTCCCCATCCCCAAAAAGTGTTTATCACACCCAAAACTTCATCAGCTCCTATTGAGACATGGGTGTCCCTTATGTAGTGCTGAGGATAGAACCCATGGTTTCATGTATTCTAAGGAAGCCCCCTACCAACTGATCTACATCTCCAGCTCTATTAAGTTATCTTTGGGTGATGTCTAACCTTGGTTATTAACGTAACTGGCATATGAAATCAACTAAACCCTAAGCTGTTGTGAACGCCTGTGAAGCATTTTCTTAATGGCGTTTTTAGAAACAGGAACTCTGGGTGACATTTTCTTATAGCTGCCGGGGGGGGGGGAGATAAGAAGAAAAGATTAAAAAAACGCTCTTTGGGGCCAGGTGCGGTGGCACACGCTTTTAATCCCAGCACTCAGGGAGGCAGAGGCAGGTGGATCTCTGTGAGTTCAAGGCCAGCCTGGTCTACAAAGTGAGTCTAGGACAGCCAAGGATACAAAAACCAAAAAAAAAAAAAAAAAAAAAAAAGACTTTGGTTGGTCTGTGCTGGTGCATGCCTTCATTCCTGCCAGCACTCTGGAGGCAGAGGCAGGTAGATCCCCACGAGTTCAAGGCCAGCCTGGCCCACAGAGTGAGTTCCAAGACAGCCAGGGCTACACAGAGAAACGCTGTCTCAAAAAAAAAAAATCCCTTAAAAACTTGAAGAAATAAAAAATAAATTATAAAAAAATGCTTTTTGGTTGCTTTCTCTCTCTCTCACTGGCAACTTCATCTGTCCCATTGCTGTGTCATTTCTTCACCAATATTAGAACAAAAGTTCTATGGACTTTCAACATAGACTGAAGACCAGCCGCTCTCCAGGAATCCTTCAGGCCTCCAGTGCCAGATGAAGTCTGCTGAGACATCCAGCCTCTTGGAACTACAAGGATTCTCAACCTTTCAGGCATGAAATAGCCATTGCTGGACCACTTGGACTGCGTTCTGTAAGGCACTTTAATAAGTCTTATATACATATACATGTATGTGTACACACACATATATTCATTCTTTCAGTTTTGATCCTTTAATGACCCCTAATATACTTTCAGTAAGATGATAATTCAATGGGTATATGAAAAAACAAAGAGCCCTTACTTTTCAGAGATGCATACTGGACTAGAGATGAAATGATGGGAAGCATATGACTGTTGAAGTTGGTGGTGAGCAGACTGCTCTTTTGCTTTTATTTCTGCAATTCTTCGCATAAAGAAAGAAACTGGGAGTTTCTTGTTTGTGAAGCAGAACTGTTTCATCAGAACATTCTTATCTTATGTTTAATTTGAAACATGCATTCTTAAGACTCCCATGAATTAGGACATTTGTTAACAATTCTTTTGTGAAGGAAAAAAAAAGGCCAAAATGGAAAGTTTTCTTGCTGGGTCAGACGGCACATTCTGTACTCTTGGCTCTCCTTGAGGCTGGGAAGGGATATTTGAAGCCAGCCTGGGCTACACAGTAATATTGTCCCTTTCGTTCATTTAAAAATATTACATCAATGGGACGGAAGGGATCTGGGGTAGAGGGTGGGAGGGCTAAATGGGGAGGGATGGAATGAGGGCACTGTTGTGGAGATGTAACCTGAAGTAATAAATAAACATAAAAAAATTACATCAATTTTTTATGTCAATTTGTGAATAATTGTGAAAGCCATCTTTGAATTCTTAAATGAAAATAAAAGTGAATGGAAGAGGAAAATGGAGATTTAGGTTACTATTCTTAATCATGTTCACAAATATCTCCATATATACATACATATATCTACATATACATATACATACATATATGTAGATATATATACATATATATCCTATAGAGGATAATCTTGTATTTTTGATAATGAGGTTAGCATTGATATAATTTTTAAATATATTGCTTATCTATATTTTCTGACTTTTATAGAAAGTGAATTCCTTGTTTAATTTTAAGAGTCTTATCTAAAAGTGGGGACGGCGAGGAATAGAATTACTAGATAGTACTTTCTTTTACTGACAAAAAGTACAAGGAAGAGCCGGGCGGTGGTGGCGCACGCCTTTAATCCCAGCACTTGGGAGGCAGAGGCAGGCGGATCTTTGTGAGTTCGAGGCCAGCCTGGTCTACAAAGTGAGTCCAGGACAGCCAAGGATGCACAGAGAAACTCTGTCTCGAAAAACCAAAAAAAAAAAAAAAGTACAAGGAAGAACTCCTGACTTTTATATATATATATACACCCGACCTAACCTAAGACATCTGACAAGAGCTATCTCCCTTTCCCGGGTGAAGCGGGAGACGCGGAAGTACGCATGCGCAGTATCTGTAGGGCGGGAGTAAGAACTATTCTAGGACAGCCTTGGTAGCCAATCAAAGAAGAGCGTCAGAGGCTTCTTCCTGAGAAGGCAACCGGAACTTGTGCTGCTGAGGAAAAGTCGCTACCGGGAAAGCAAGAGCTGAGGTGAGCGGGCAGCGGCTGTTGGCGACCGCAGCCTGAGCCTGTGTCTTATCCCCGCGGTCGCGTCTGTCCCGGGGTGGAGCTCCGAGGTCCGGCGCGGGGCAGCCTGGGAAGCCCGGGCTCGCCCTCCTCCCACGTCCCTCAGCGGAGCCTCCCCGGGGCCCGAGGCGGAGTGCCGCGCCTCTCCGGGCTTCCCGCGTCTGTGACGACGGGCCGGACTGGAGGTTGGGAGTCCCGAGTTCTCGTCCCCACGCCAGCGGTTGTTAAACTGCCGTGAACTTAGCCAGGACTGTGGCCTGTCGCCGTTGGTAAAATGAGAGTAGCCACCTGAGAGCGTGGGGGGGATGGGGGAGGGGACGGAGGACCCCGAGCGGTCCTGGTCCATCGGAGGGGTCCCAGTTACGGGGGACAAAGTGAGCCACGCCCCTGAGCTCGCGACCCTATCCCCCGAAGGCAAACACTAGAGAGAGTGTGGGTTTCCTTAGGGTAACTTACAACCTCCGGCGGCTTTGAAAAGTTCAGTTTAAACCGGTGGTGGGCGGTTTCTGTAAGGAGGCAGGCTCCTCCAAGGGATGCTTGGAGACAGTAAAGCTACGGGGTTTGCTCTTTGGCGCTAAAGAAAGAGAGAGCGAAAGAACCTGGACTAAGAATTCCCATGTACCATGTACTAGCATTTTGATTTAATGCACCCAGTTCTGCACGTTGGGAATTGGCTTCTTGTCTCTAAAATCAAATGGAGAATAGTTGTTCGGTTGTGAAGGTGAAGTGACGGTGTGAATTACCGCTGCAGGTCACTTCTGAGAGGCCCTTGGGAAACTGCGGGTTTAGTGTGGGCGTGGAGAGTGGGAGCGCAGATTCCCCAACGTGAAAAGCCTAAAGTGAATGAAATTTAGGCCCGGTGTTGACTTGCTGTGGTTTCAGGTGGACATTCGAGTTTTAGCTATGCACCCCGAAATACTTAACCCAAACAGGTGGACAGTCTGAAGAATTTGAAGTGGTTGTCCTCAGACTTAACATACTCCAAGTGTAATAATACCCACACAGAACCCATATGTTACTTGTCCCCGCTGTTGTTAGACAGTGGTGTTATCTTGAAACTCAGTGTGAAAAAGCACCCAGGAATCTTCTCATTGGATAATATAATATACTTAAACTCAGATTGAAATAAGCAGAGGCTATTTTGACTATGCTGCAGTGTTGGGATTTCGGTTTTAAGTTTATGCAGAAAAGCTGTAAAAATGCTAATGTGTTAATAAAACTGTACCATACTCTTAAGATGGGGCTTCCTCCTATCAGTGGTGATTCTTGTCAAAATGTTTATAGAGTTTTAAGTGTTCGGTTTTGGAAGCCAACGTTCAATAGAAAGCAAAGAGATTGTGATCTGAGGTTGACAGACGCCACATGAGAAAGTAGCAAATAGGACTTATGATACTTGCATAGAAACTTTCTTTCCCAGAATAGGTTCCAAACATACGCCTACCAAAGAAGTCAGACATGAAAAATAGTATGTCATATATCATTCAAAAGCACCCCAAATATAGATCCTTTTTTCTTAGGTTTTAGAATATATCCATTTGTGTGTTTTGATCACACCCACTCCCTATTCCTTCTCCAATACCTCACAGACCACCACCATATTTTACGCCCAACTTCATGTACTTTAAAAATACTTAGTTTTAAAAGATGGATCTTTAGCACAGGCTAACCCCAAGCTCACTTTGTAGTCCAGACTGGCCTAGAACTCACAGCTGTCATGCTTCTCAGTCACTAGGACTACACATTGAGCCACCATGCCTAGGGCAGTTTAGGTCTTTTTTTTTTTTTTTGAATGTTTAAAAATAACAGTAAATAAAGCTTTCTGCCAAACCTGTGGTGGGCCCTGCTGGTTGCTTTCCCACCTTGCCAGCTTACCTTAATGTGTTAGCTAGCATCCCTCTTTTCTAAACAAGCAGAACAGATTACGTCATAATCACATGGAATTATTGGGCACATGGGCAGACAGCAAGAGTGCTCTTTAACAGTCGAGAAGGTCTTGATAGGATTCAAAATAATTGTAGCATTTCCAAGTGACTTTCATGGTCTCAGATTTTTTCTTCAGAGACAAAGTTTGCACACCTTGACTTGGGTGTGTATTTAGATACTAGATGTTTATGGCTCTCCATGCTGTTATCTGCACTGCAATGAAATGATGGCTGCAGCATTTTAAAGTCTGATTCAGTTAAGCAACAAACTATCTGATGAAAGCCTGCAATCTTTTGGGTGAAAGTCAACAGTTGGGACACAGTAGGCCCGTGGTACAGAGCATATATTGTGAAGAGGACATGGCACCTGGGGAGTCAAGGACTAAGGTTTAAATGGGAAAAACCCAACATGTTTCCATGTAAGGTGATTATACAATAAAAATGACCTTGTCAGTGTCCACTGTCAGTTATAGAACCTGCCTTCACACTTGACACCTTTATAATTATAACTGGTGTTATCACCAAGTGGACACAGGGTGGTCCTTTTTGGAAGATAGAGTTTTTGGTGAGAGCATTCTGTACATTCCCTGTTCTATCCCATGAGCCTATGAGTTCTTTATGTCAGTTCTTCATGAAGCCACAGTTTTGGTTTATTTTTCTCTCTGCCTCCTCCTCCTTTGTTAGGGTCACCTGTCCCTTTAGGGTGAAATTAGGACACCTACTATCTTGACTGGCCAACAAGTTCTCAATTTTCAAGGCATGATTCCCATCAGGAAGCTTGAAGATAATGTGGTCTGAGCCCACAGTGAACTTCTGAACATCGTAGTTGGTGTTGACCAGGCTGCTCTGGTCATAGGTTGGTAATTTTTTTTTTCCTCGTCAGTCATGACACAGTGACAAATGTCACAAGAGCCTACCCTACCACCCCCCCCCCCCCCTTTCAGTATACTTTACTTATGCCTCTCTTTGAGAATTAGACATGTACTGGGGGTCTTTTGTGTTTTGGAAATAAGTCCTTTTTTTTTTATATACCATTACTGTAATTGTGGGTGCTCCTTCTGCTGAAATACGGCCTCTCTGGGTACCTCTGCTGCACAGGCACCTCACCCACACACCCTTGTGGGTGGCAACAGCAACAGAAGATCCTAGGCGCAAAGCAAAAAACAAGGCCCTGCACATCCATCTGAGGGATTTTTTTTCTTTTGCCTCAGCAGACACCCAGCTTATGTGGTCTGCCCCAATTTTCCAGTTCCCTCACATTTTCTGTATAGATGAAGAGGTGTAGGGTTTGTTTTATTAACTTCTGTTGAGAGCATCAAGGAGATAAAGGAAAATATATTGGTGTTAACAACATAATATTTAATTGGAAAAGAATTGATAATCATTCCCTGTTGTAAATTTTAATTTTAAAATCTGAGATCATCTTGTCATGGACCCTGCATAGTTAGAAGAAGGAAGAACATACTCTGACGTCACTAATTGGGGCTGGAGGGTATTTATGACTCTGTTCTGAATCTGTGCTCTGTTTCTTTAGGTTCTAGATTGTCCACAATGGGTGAACCACAGCAAGTGAGTGCACTTCCTCCACCCCCAATGCAGTACATCAGGGAGTACACAGATGAAAATATTCAGGAAGGCTTAGCTCCCAAGCCTCCCCCTCCAATTAAAGACACTTACATGATGTTTGGCAACCAGTTCCAATGTGATGATCTGATCATTCGCCCTTTGGAAAGTCAGGGCATTGAACGGCTTCATCCTATGCAATTTGATCACAAGAAGGAACTGAGAAAACTTAATATGTCTATACTGATTAATTTCTTGGACCTTTTAGATATCTTGATAAGGAGTCCTGGGAGTATAAAACGAGAAGAAAAGCTAGAGGATCTTAAGCTGCTTTTCGTACATGTGCATCATCTCATAAATGAATATCGGCCCCACCAAGCAAGAGAGACCTTGAGAGTCATGATGGAGGTCCAGAAACGTCAACGTCTTGAAACAGCCGAGAGGTTTCAGAAACACCTGGAACGAGTAATTGAAATGATTCAAAATTGCTTGGCTTCTTTGCCTGACGATTTGCCCCATTCAGAAGCAGGGATGAGAGTTAAAACTGAGCCAATGGATACTGATGATAACAGTAATTGTACTGGACAGAATGAACAACAAAGAGAAAATTCAGGTCACAAGAGGGACCAGATTATAGAAAAAGATGCTGCCTTATGTGTCCTAATTGATGAAATGAATGAAAGACCATGAAGAGTATTTCTTTTTTTTTTTCTTTTAGTAAGTAGCAGCATATACTATTGGACAGTCTTAAGAGATAAAACTAAAGATATAGAGAATTTTCTAAATTGAAATGCTGTGTGTAGGTAGTAATTTAACAGTAAACATAGGCAAGCAACTATATTTGAGTAATTACCATAGAAAAGCAGAATGTTTGCTATTGTATGGTATAGTCCTATTTTTGGAGTTGGAATAAAAACTTGAAGTAATAATGGACTGTCATTCTTGGGGCAAATGTTATTTTAAGACTTATAAGGGGCATCAAGCTGTATATGTGAAATTATTAAATGTTTAGACTTATTCCAAAACAAAATAGAAGCTTTATTTTCCTGATGACTGTTCCTGATAACTCACTATTGAAGCTTTTCTCCTCCTTATTTTCCATAGAATATTTGTTAGGGACCCCTCACCCCATTCAGTTAATAAGTCTTTGGTCATTAAGCTTATTCATTCATTTTAGTCATGAAGATATCTATGTATTAACTATGTATTTTGGTTTTAATTATGTATCTCTCTGTGTGTATGTTTGTGTGTGAGTGCGATGGCTGTGGAGGCTAAAAGAGGATGTTGGATTCCCTGGAGCAGGAGTTAAGGTGGTTATGAGCCATTTCTGTTGTTACTAAGAACCAAACTGATGTTCTCCAAGAGCAGTACATACTCTCAGCCACTGAGCTATCTGTCTAGCCTTATTATTTGTTTAAAGCTGTTCTCATGTCTTAAATCTGGAAGCTTGCAGTGGGAAAAGGTTTGGTGGTCGAAACTGATAAATTTTTACCAGACATTCTTGTTTTCTTTTGAGATATGTGGCTAAGATGTTGCTGACCAGCTATGTACCACATTTCCCTACACAGTGCCATATATCTTTGTGAGGTCATGTTCTAATTAAGATGGCAAAAGTTAAGTTTGTCTCCTTGCTTTGAATGACTGAGGGATAGGTTGTTCATTGACTCTTTCTTAGAAAATTTAATTTTATGTGAGCAAGAGAATTCTTTAGAAAACTGATTTTTCGTTGTTGTTGTTGCATTTTCTTCTAATTCATCCTCTTCAACCAAGGTCTCAAGAGGGTAGCTGTGTTATCAAATGCTGCCTGCCTGTCATTCACTTATGTAATTTTAAAAATAAGGTAACTAGACCTGGAACATAACTTCTCTTGGACCTATTAGAAATGCAAAGTTTCTCATGCCACACCCAAACCAAAACTTCTTGAAATTCTGATGTAAGCTCAAAATTAAAACCCACCCATAGATGTAGTACATTTGATTTCCAAGGTAACTACTTAAGATTCCTCTCAGTCTCTGGATTCAGCAAAGGGATTTACTCTGTCAAGGCTGTGTTAGCCCTGGAGCTGGCAAGAGTCTACTTAAAATGGTTATGGTCCAATTGTATGAGCAATGCACATACTTTGCCTTCACAGGCTTTCCTCAAGTAGAAATCTCTATTGAGCAGCTGTTCTTCAGTCTCAACATTTTCTTTTCTGGTATGTTTGGTAAGATTATATCTTAGTCACCTAGCCATTATACCACAGAGTCTTGCTTCTGACATAGCCTACTCAGAACACCTTGTCCAGTTTATATCCTTTTGCAAACACACATATGTTAGTAGCACTGTTCTTATCACATACAAAGTTATTCATCCATAACTCAACCCATTTTCACTCATGTTACAGATGAAGTAGAGGCTCAGAGAGGTTAACTTAACCAAGGTCATAGAACTAATAAGTGGCAGAATCAGGTTTAGAAGTAGGCATTCAGTTTCATAGCCAAAGCATCGAACTTCATTCTCTGTCCTCTAGTCTGTCATACTGTAAAGCATAAAAGTAAATAGTTACTCCAGTTTTTGAATCCTGAAATCCATGCTTGTAAATACCTTGTGACACTAGACTGAAGATGAAACATTTGTAGATTAAAAGAATGGCTTCTCTTTGAACATACTGTGGAGGCATGGTGTGTTGGTTAAGACATCTGTATCTTGAGATGTTGGTGCTTTTAACTCTACCTAAAAACCCTTCTTAGTGTTCTCAAGACTCATGAAAATTGAAGCTTAGTTTATGCTTTGCTTGGGCCAGAATCTATGTGGCATAAGAAATTGGCAATTTTTTTTTTTTTACTGGTTCCTGGTCTTCTCCATCTGGTGGTAAACTTACTGTAAATCCGTTTAATATATTAGGCACTGAGAACTATACAATTCCTGTTTTATAAACGTGTCTGCTATGGCTGACAGCAGTCATAGACCATAGGTAAATGAAAGCACTATGCTCTAATTAACTTCTCTGTATGAAAAGTAGGAATAAAATAGGGACACAAACTTGAATTTCAATTGTTGAGGCATTTTGTGAAGTATTCTTTTGAGTTTTTGGACCACTTAAATATAAAATTCTACACCATGGGAGTTTAAAATCAGACAATAGAGTGGATTTGGCTCATGGGCTATGTGGTTTATTTTATATCCTGAGCATTATCACTGAGATTCTAATGTAAGGCCAGTAGGATTACTCAATTGGTAAAGGTACTTGCTCAGAATTCATGGTAGAGAGGGAGAGAATGGACTCCAAAAGTTGTTCTCTGACTTCTATAAACATCACACATGCTGATGATAATAGTAAATATACTACAGAAATAAGAATGACAAAATCTTCATTGTTTTATGGTTGAATGAGATAATAGCTACAGTGTATTTTGTAGTAGTACTTAGAAAGCTATGGACAGTCAGCTAATTCCCTCACCACTCTCTTTTTAAAAAAGTTTTACTTGTTTATTTTTGGCATTTTGAGACAAGATCTTCCTATGTAGCCCTAGCAGTGTAGACCAGGCTGGCCTCAAGCTTTCGGTCATCCTGCTGCCTCAGTGTCCTGAGTGTTGGAGTTCCAGGCAGGTGCCAGCACACTCAGCTTCTGGTTATATTTTTCGTTTGCAAATAATTGGATATATTTATGGAGTTCAGTGTGATGTTTCCATGCAAGTATACTCTCTGCTGAGTGTTTTTTTCTTTTGCTAACCATTGATATTTAGCATTAAAAATTCAAGAAATTGTTTACATTGTAATGTGATGATGCTACCAATAGGTGGCAGTCTTACTTAAGTGTAAGAGGCTGTGGCCAGTTGCAGAGACTGAAATGAAACCCAGAGGCACTGCTTATGAACTTAACCTCGCTTACCCTCATTCAGGACTTAGGACTACAGATCTGCTTGATACCTGTTAAATCAGTGATGGCTATTGAAACACACAATGCAACTGGGAGTAGTGGCTAACACCTAGAATCTCAGTATTCTGGAGGGTGGAGCGGATAAGAGGGTGGGACTCCCAGGCTAATTTCCACCTTGAAGCTATCTTGAAGGACAGTATCTCAAAAAACAAAGTACAGCACACAAAAAGCTGCCCCCCCCCCCCAACGAACAAAAGCAACCTTGAGTTTTAGAATTTGGGCCCTACTGTTTATTAACTGCATAGCCTTGATTTGGATTAGCATTCGTGGATGCTCATTTTCAGTTAACCCAGGCAGTCACAGTCGTCATCCCACAGTGGAAGTCAGTGAAAACAACACCCATCCTCATTCCTTCTGAAAACCATTTGACCCCAAGCAGTACACTCAGGATTCGGGCAAGCTAGTCAGTGTGCAGAAGCCTCTGACCAGTAAGGGCCAATGGGTGTCCCAGAGGTGGTGCTTGAGTGTGGGGCCTTGAGACACTACCTTTGTGGATGGGGAGACGGGGAAGCAGAATCAAAAAGGGGACTTACTGCCTATATTATTGTTATCTATTATTATAGGCAGTAAGTAATAAAACGTGGATAACTTTATCCTAGTGCATTTGAAGATAAAGGAAAAATGGTCAGGTTCTTAGGAAATTATCAGCACTGATAAAAAACCTGAAATAGTTCTCCAAGGATTAAGAAAAATGAACCAGAAGTGGAGATCTCAAAGAATCCTTCAAGTTCACATAGTTTCTGAGGCAAATAAGCCTGATAAACATTGCAAGTCTGTAACAGATCCCCACATGTGCTTGTGTACATACACAAAGAAGAAAAAAATTTTAATCTTTTGCAGACTCTGTCAGAGAGTAGAAAAACAAAACATTTCCCTATTCTTATAAAGCTAGTAGAAGCAAAATATTAAATTGAAATCAGTAATATGTTTTTAAAAAGAATTTTTATGGCCAATTTAATTCACTATTCTACATTCTTGAGGTAAGTGCACTTTATCCTAATGCATTTGAAGATTTAGGAAAAATGGGCAGTTTCTTAGGAAATTATCAGCACTGATAAGAAACCTGAATCATTCTCCAAGAATTAAGAAAAATGAACTAGAAGTGGAGATCTGAAAGAATGTTTCAAGTTCACATAGCTTCTTAGTAAATAAGCCTGATAAAGTGCACTTACCTCAAGAATGTGGCATAGTGACTTAATGTAACATGCCAAACAATAGTTTTGGGGGGGAAAAACATCACTTTTCTCAATAGATGTAAAAGGCATTTGTGAAATTTAGAATCCCTTTATAAAGAGATTGATTACAATATTGAGAGAAGGGAATTTCCTTAATATAATAAACAGCAGCTCTAAAAAATATCTGCAGCATATTTTATGCCCAACGTGAAAGCCCAAGACCTTGCCTTTGAGAACAGAAAATAGGATGCCTGTTATCCAAGCTTCAAGTATGTTCTGCCTGCAAAGTACAAATATATATATTGAAAAGGAAGAAACTAAGCAATAGGTACTTTAACAGAAAACAATCCTGAAACCAGGCGGTGGTGGTGCATGTCTTTAATCCCAGCGCTTGGGAGGCAAAGGAAGGTGGATCTCTGTGAGTTTGAGGCCAGCCTGCTCTACAAAAGCAAGACCAGGACAGCCAGAGCTATTACACAGAGAAACCCTGTCTCGAAAAACAAACAAAAACAAAAAAGAAAAAAACAAACAAAAAAGAAAATAATCCTGAGCATAAATAATTTTATAAACTCTAAAGATAATAGATTAGTAAACTTACTAATTGTTGCATAAATTTTAAAAAACACAGTTTAGTTCAGCATTCCATCAACCAAACTAAAAAGTGTCATGATATTATGTAAAAATAGCATCAATAATAGGGAAGAGCTAGAAAAACATCTAGAAATTGAATTTTATGCAGAATACATTTTATTAAGACAGTACTTAGCCTTTAATCCCAGCACTCAGGAGGCAGAGGCAGGCAGATCTCTGTGAGTTTGAGGCCAGCCTGGTCTACAACATGAGTCCAGGACAGCCAAGGCTGTTATACAGAGAAACCCTGTCTCGAACTCCCCCCTCCCCCCAAAAAAAGACAATATTTAAAAACAACCTAAATATAAGTAGACAAAATGTCTTTGTAGATTGGTACACTGAGCTTGTAAAGAGGCCAAATTTATCCTGAATTCATCTCCAATACAAGTTAATAATTTTCTACCATATTCTAAAATTTGTTAAGCTGATTCTATGATTCATAGGTTTTGTTAAAAGCACCCCAAAGCCATATTGTCCTTGAAAGAGAAGAAAGGAAAGGATTTCCCCTGCATGGTATCAGCATCTATTGTGCTACTGTAATTAAAGGAAAATGTTGCATTGGCAGAAAGAGAGACAAATAGACAATCAGAACAGAACTGGAAGCCAGGAAAGAATCTATGTCCATCTATCATTTTGAAACATCACAGAGATGACGTTACAAAGTGAGGAAAAATGCTGGAATTTCAATAGGTGGGGTTGGAATAAAACATGCAAAATTCAGCTCTAGGAGAATTAAAAACTTAAATCCAAAATGGCTGTTACTTTTTGTTGAAGGAGAAGTTATTCATGCTTTTATAAAAGATGGAATTACAGTTGGGAGAGATGACTCAGCAGGTAAAGGTACTTTCCACTAAGCCTGACTACTTGAATTCAATACCTGGGCACCAGGAGAGAACTAACCCCTAAAAGTTGTCCTCAGACTTTCACATCTGGGGTCAGCCCAACTAGACCCAGAAGCCATTTGGCCTTAGGATGCTTCAGGCCTCCATCTTTGCTCCTTTTCATATCAGCCAGATTATTGAAGCTAATATAGGCAAATATTTTTAAACCTCTGAATAAGAGAAAAAATGCTAAAATAAAATACAAAATGTACTATTCACAAAAGAAAAGATTGATCCATTGCAATAAAATTAAATTGTGTTCAGGAGCTAGAGAGATGTCTCAGCAGTTAGAGAAACTTGTTGCTCTTTTAGAGGATCCTGGTTCAGTTCCCAGCACCAAGATGGTGGCTGACAACTATAAGAGAACATTTTTATTTATAAATACTTATTAGTGCTTAAGAAACACCTATAAAACATCTAAATCCTATAACCTAAAATCTGTAATCTATAATCTAAGAACACCCTAATACCTAAGAACGCTCTAAAACCTATCTAAAAACAACACTATTTTAACTTTCTTAAGGATATTAATATTCTTAGTGTAGGTGCTGTAAACTTGATGTACGGCAGTCCCATCAGATAGTCTCTTTCAAACTTAAAGTCCATGGGGCCTTACTTTGCCAATTTGCAAGGCCAATTTATTTCAACCACCAAATTGTGTCTGATTTGTAATATCAGTCTGTTCCAACTGCCAACCTGAGGCCAGTTTTTTTTCACGGGCTTCATGACCTAAAGCTATTCGGAGCAGTCTCTGAACTCTGCCTGCTTTGCCACCAGCCTTAACAGGCTCAGTTATGGCGCAGGGTCTTTCTCGGGCTAACTTGCAATGAAAAGTCTTTCTCTCTTGACTCTGCCTTTCAGTTTATGACCATTATGGCATACCTTGCTGTGCACTTCTCCAGTGTGACTTCTCAGTCGGTGAGGGCAGGAGGAAGAGCGTGCCACGTGGAGGTTTCTGGCTTATATATCACATTATCTTGAGATCCTTGGCAGATCCACAAAGTCTCTAGCAATGTCCAGTGGCCCTGTGGTTTCTCTCAGCAACTGATGTCATCTGTACAGCTAAGCAGCACCCCTTCAACAGGGCATATCGTCCAGCCCCAACAGGGCTTTGTCCATTTCAGCAGGTTAAAGGAATGAATGTCAAGCTCTTATGTGCTGCCAGATGCTAATCTGAACTGCCTACTAATTCACTGAAGGCCTAACTTCTCTACCACAGGCAACCATCAGGAACTCCAGTTCCGGGGATCTGATACTTTCTGACTTCTACTGGTAGTTGACAAGTACATATGTGCAGACAAACCACTCATACACAAATCTTTTTAAAAAGAGAGAGAGAAAGATTGTGTTCACAAAAACAAACCATACAGTGAAATGCCACAATGTTTGTGTGTGTGGGGGATATTTGCAACAGTTGAAATCAGTAGAAGACTAATATCAAAAGATATAAATTATTTGTATTAGTCAATATGAAACACACAGTAACTCAACAAACTGTGTGAAGGACTTGAGCAAGTATTTCTCTAACATTAAATTCAAATGCTGTATAAGCAGGAAGTGCTTAACTTGTTAGTAACTAGGGACATGAAAGTAAGTCACATGACAATTTCCCACATCCTTACCAGTTTGAGAAAAACCGTATATAAAACAAAACCACAAAGAGAAAAGCCAATCCTAGCAATGCCATAACTCAAGAAGATTTGTAATTTTTTTTCCTGAGACAATGAGACAAGGTATTGCTTTGTAACCCAGCATGTCCTCAAATTGTGTTCCTTCCTCAATCTCCCTATTTGATTTATAGGTGTGCACTATACCACCCAGAAAAATATATATGCTCTTGGTGAGAATCTTGGACATTATGTAGCAAGATTCCAGATATTTATACCCTCCAATGTGGGGAATAAATATGACCATATTTCATTGTATACTTGTATGAAATTCTCAAAAGTGAAGAAAAAAGAGAATGAATAATTTGAGGTATATCCATTCTCAGAAAACCTTTTCAGCAACAACCTAAAGGACACAAATAGCCAGAAAGAATTCTAGAGATACACTGTCCACTTTAAGTAAATGACCGAACAGCACAGTTCACACTATTTCATTCGTAAATTTTTCAAAACAAAGAAGAGCTATATGCATAATTCTGAGATTCATGCATGAGTAGTGAAACTTTAAAACAGAGGGCTGGCCATCAATACAGGTGGAGGAATGGTAGTGGAGCACGCTAAAAACCCTGGGTTTGATCCCCAGCCCTGGGTTTGGTGGCACATATCTATAAGCATTAGGGAGGTAGAGGGAAGAGAAGTTCAAAAATCATCTTAGGTTGCATAGGGAGTCTGAGGCCAACCTGGGATGCATAAGACTGAAAAAAAGAAAAGAAAAACAAAAAGAGAAGGAAAGAAAGATCATCACTACAAAATTACAATGTCAAGGATAATACCTACAGAAGCAAAGTGTCATGGTCAGGAAGAGCAGATGACTTGGAGTGAGAAATCACGTGGTCTTTAGCAGAGCAGCAATATTTTTTAGTCCAAATTACTTGAATATTGCTTTATGGGTATTGAATAATCCATAAATTTGTGTTTATGCAGCATTCTGTTATAGTTTCCATTAAACAAATTTTAAACCTTAAAGCCATATTGTGAAATCATTGTCCAGTCCTCTTACTGGAAAAATATTGTCTGACAAGAGGGCTTTGGCAAAGAATGGAATATCGGAAGAATTCTTGCTGCCAATGAACAGGTAACATTGGTTAGGCATGCTGGAAAGCAGCGAAGCCATGGTCTTGTAAAGTGGATGTCTTTGATCAGAGAAACAGCACATGAAGCAGGGATGAAGATTGGAAATAGGAAGATGAAATGGAAACATAAAAGGTACCTCATCAGGACTGACTGATGTGAGGGTGTGTGTGAACTTAGCTATCTGTAAGTTGGCAGAAAGAAGAGAGCCATTCTGGAGAGCAGTATAAAGGACTAGTCACACCACTTCCTGTCTACACTGCCTCAGTGGGCAATAGTGAGCTCCTCATTGTCAAGGTGAGACTACAGGCAGGACTTCCCACAGTGAGTCACAGCTCAGCACAATGATCTCACCGGTGGACACTTTTCATCCTTTGCAGCTGCGTCCTTAGCTCACTGGAGCCGGAGTGAACTGATGAGGTGCCCCTCCCATCTCCGTGATGAGGACATTTGCTTTTTCATATAGGATCTGACTTCTCTTAGAAGCCTCTTGATCAGTGAATATGACAGCTGAGAAGACGTTTCCTCCCTGGGCCACTGCTTTCTGTACTCTGCGAAGAGCACTGGAGAGGATGCTAAGTCCTCTTGTCTGTGCTTGAATATGACCTAACGCTTAATCTCTCTGTGATCCATTCATAATTACCAGATATGAAAACTCTACAAATAGATCTTTATCACCTCCTTAATGTTGTGAAGACCAAGTCGTTGTGAAACACACAGCACTTCTTTTTTAAGAAGAACAAGCATACATAATTTGGTAGGTTTTTGTTTGTTTATGAGACATGGTCTTCTGTACACTTGGCTGGCCTTGAATTATTGAACTCCTTCCTCTACTTCCTAAGTGCTGGGATTGCAAGGTATGTGCTTGAATTATTGGGTACTTGGGATAAAACCCAGGACTTCATCCATGCCAAGCAAGCACTTTATCAACCTAGCTATATCCCTACTCCAAGATCCACACTTATTTGGAAGGGCAGTCACATTACTGACTTTTCTTGTTGGATCAAGAAAACACTTGACCCCTCCCCCCAAAAAACCCAACAACTTGAAGAAGGAAGGGTATGTTTTAGCTCAGTTTGAGGGTACAGCCCATCAGGTACTGCAGAGAAACCATGGCAGCTTGTCTCATTACAGTCACAGGAAGCAGAGGGAAATGAATGCTGGTGTTCAACTTGCGTTCTTCTTTTTGTTCAGTATGGGACCCCACCCTGTGAATTATTCTGCATACATTTAGGATGTGTCACACCCCCACTATCCTAATCTAGGAGTTCTCCTACAGACATACTCAGAGGTCTGTTTCTATGGTACATCTAAATTCCACCCGGTTAGCAATCAAAAATACCCATCACAAGTTTCTTCCTGAATCTGGAGGTCTTCCTTTCTGGGCGGAGGTTCTCTAGGAGATGTTTCTTTTTGCTTCCCAGCATCCACTGCTCCTGAGGTGTACATTTATTTATGTACTTATGTATATCTATTTATTCACTCATTTACTCTTTCATCATGCTGAGGAACAAATTTATGGTCTTGTGAGTGCTTTAGGCAAGTACTTTGGCACTGAGCTACATCCCTAGCTTGTACAGCAATTTTAAGAAATACTTCAAAACTTCCACTTCTTTTTTAATGGGCACATAATAACTACACATATTTATGGCATGCTTTGTGATATTTCAATATTTAGGCCAAAGCATCACTCTTCAAACATAGTTCCATCTTTTTGAGGGGTGGTGCTAGTGGTGTTACTATAGATTGGACGATTGAACCTTGATCCTTATTTATGTTTGGTAAGTGCTCTACCACTGAACTATCCACTAGACCTGTTTTACTTTTTAAACTTTTTGTTTTGACACAGGGCATCAGTAAATTTCTCATGCTGAACCTAAACTCGCTCTGTAGTCCAGAAAGTCCTTGAGCTTGCAATTCTCAGTCTCCTAAGTAACTGTGATTTCAGACCTGCACCATCATGTCTAGCTCTCTTTTTTACTTTCTCTCTCTCTCTCTCTGTTAAAATATGAATTTTGTTATTGATGATTATGATAGTTTTCATTTGGTTTTGATGTTTATTTTTTTTCTCTTTTTTTCACTTCTTGTTTGAGGCAAGTTCTTGCTATGTTCTTCACACTGGCCTTGAATTCTCAGATCTCCTACTTAAGTTTTGAACTTCTGGTGTTATAGCTATTCACAACCATGCCTGGCTCACTTATCATTTCTTTATGGTGAAAACATTAAGCAATCAAACCTTTTCACTTTTGCGATATACAGTACATCACCATTATCTCCAGCTATCACACCAAAGCTTCTTACTCCCGCCCAACTATCATAGAGGACCTAGTGGCTAGCCTCCCTTCTTTCTCTCTCTGACTCTGTGTAGCTTCTGGTAACTTCCCCTCTATTCTCAGCTTCTACTATCAACTTTGTTAGAGTCTACCTATGAGGGAGATGCAGTACTTGCCACTCTGTGCCTGGCTTATTTCATTTAACACGATCTCCAATCCCATCCATAGTGCTGCAAATGGCAGGGTTTTAGCATTTCATAGTGTAGACATAATACATTTTCTTCATCCATCAGTTGACAGATATTTAGTTTGTTTCTGTTTCTGAGCTTTGAAATAATAAGAGTGTGCAGATGTCTGTCTGACATATTGATTGCATTTCCTTTGAATGTGTAGCCAGTAGTGGAAGAGCTGAATCATACAGTAGGTCTCTTTAAGTCTTTGAGGAACCTCCACACTTTTTTCTGTTTAAGTATGCTTAGTTACTTTCCCACCAACAGCCTGCAAAGGTCTCCCTCTTCCACCCTTGCAAGCACTTGCTTAGTAGTTTTAAAATAGCTCTGGTAAGATGCTCTTTGTGATTTTGATTTATATTTCTCCCATGAATTGCACTGAACAGTGTTCTTTCATTTATCTGTTGGTGCTTTCTATGTTTCCTCTTGAGAAGTGTCTTTTTAGGTCTGGTCTTAATCTTTGATTTGGGTTATCTGGCAGAAGGGATTGCTATTGGGCTTTTAGAGTTCATTGTATGTTCCACAATTAGCCTCTTGTTAGATGTAGAGTCTACAAATATTATGTATTATTCTGTAGTTATTTCTGCACTCTGTTGATTTTTCTCTTTGTTGTATAGACAATTTTTAGATTTAGATCCACTCCAATTTGTCTATTTTTGCTTTTGTTTCCTGTGTCTTTAAGATCTTAACTAAATTTTTGTTATTTTAAATATTCTGAAGCAGTTCTACTGTTTTGTTCTAGGACTCTGTGTGTACGTGTACATGTGATCCCAGCACTTAGACAGCCAAGGACATGTGTCCTGAGTTTGAGAATAGCTTTGAATACACAGAAAGCAAGAAAATGAGCAGTCCTGGGTCTGGATGTAGAGGAATTTTAATCCAGAAACATGGCTGCTCATTTTCTTGCTTTCTGTGTATTCAAAGCTATTCTCAAACTCAGGACACATGTCCTTGGCTGTCTAAGTGCTGGGATCACAGGTATGCATCAACACATCTAGCTTTTCTGAGCATTTTTTGAATCCATGTTCACCAAGGACGTTAGCATGTATTAGTCTTTTTTCTTGTGTCTTCATCTGTGTTGGGTATAGGGTAATGCTGGCTTTGTGGAAGGTGTTTGCAGAATTCCTTCCTCTCCATGTTTTGGAATTATTTAAGAAAAACTGGTTATCAATTTTTAAAAAGTGTGTGTGTGTGTGTGTGTGTGTGTGTGTGTGTGTGTGTGTGTGTACCTTCACAGAGGCCAAAGGGGGGAGCATCAGATTCCCTGGAGCTTGGGTTACAGGTGGTCATGAACCACCCAGACTTAGGTCTTCTGCAAGAGCTGCAGACACTCTTAACTGCTTCACCATCTTTATGGTTCAATGAGTGGATTTTTATTACTGAGTTATGCCCAGGAATTTTAATCCAGCAAAATGACTGCTCTGGGCAGGGATCACATCCAAAGATGTGGTCCAGCTGGAATACAGACAATCCTGTTTTACAGTATGATCTAACTGAAATGCAGACACTCCCTGAGTACACGCCTTTAATTCCTAACAATGAAGGCAATGTTAGTTTGTAGAAGGAAGCAGTTGTTTGAAAGTGACATCTAATTGATGGACATACAAAGTGATAAATCAGAGAAAGATTTGACAGAGTGAGGCAGAGACAGGATATGCCCAATTCACATGAGAACAGTGGAGGAAGAGAGGCTATGAAAGAGTATTGAGAGAGAAAAAATGTGATGGTGTGATGTGTGGTGTGTGGGTATGGCAATTTTACTAGAAAAATTTTAGAGAGATAGGTTACCGGTAGAACAAGCTAGACACAGGTGAAGACAAAAGGAGCCAGATAATGAGAAGGAGCTAGAAGATTATAACCTATTGCCAAAGTTAGTATGATGCCAAGCAAAGCAATTCAGTCAGAAGCCGAGAGAAGCTGGACTGAGTCAGTCATCTTGGAAGATTAGATTGTATGGAGGCTAGAAGCTTCCAGGCCTAGGCCTAGAGACAGAATAGAGAAGGGAATGCTGTGGGCTCAGCCCCGCCGTGTATTTCAACAGCTTGGGGATGGTTCTCATCTCATCACTTCATCTGAGGAAATAAAATTGACACTTACAGAGCTAGTCTTGTTACTTTTAATTAATCCATTCGTCTTTTCAATTCCTTCCTAGTTCTGTCTGGGTAAATGTATAGTTCTAGTAATTTCTCTATTTCTTCAGGTTATCAAGTTTGGTTTCTTACATGCTTTCTTAACTCTTGTGTAGGTATTTGGTGCATGGATAACTTTCCAAACTAGTGTGTCTGTGGGGAGACATGGCTGGAGGATCTTACTTACTTAGCCTTTTCTCCCTTTATTGTTTTTACACTGCAATTTTTGAGAATGTAACTCTTGTATTACTTTTAAGCAAGACATTGGGTTTGGGGAGGTGACAGCCCAAGCAAATGAATTTTTGTTGTTATTATTTGTTTGTTTTGGTTCTATGGAGACCATGATTGTTGAAGAATGAGTGTGTGATCTAAGTTGGCCCTTTGAGCATGTATAAATCGCCATCTTTTCAGGGAAGCACCAAGAGATTGTGTCCATTGGCTCTCAGCATTGTCAGTCTTTCAATTTGTGTTACCTAGAAGATAATTTTAGTTGGGTGTTCTGCCACTTGCAGCATTAGGAAAAAAACAAACTGAGTCTTTGATGAGGTAAAATTGGCAAATCAAAGCAAGAATGTTCTGAAACCACACAGGAGAGGTGATTACTAGCAAGGCAGGTATTTGTCTTTGTAAAATGTGTCTAAAATACCTCTTCCGGTGCTGGGCCCTGGTGGAGGGCCAATGTGTTGAAAGGAACTAGACAAAAGTGAAAGAACAGAGACCATAAATATATTTCCATCCGAGTAGAGTTAGTAGATGTAAAAGGGAGACTGTATCTTCTCTTGGTCTTTATATTCATAATGTTCATAGTTGCACAGGAACGAAACTCTCTGTTCTTGTAATATATTGGTTGGCTATACCGACATCAAGAAGTCATGTGTTTGGAGGTAGAGACGTACATAAGAAATCATCTGAAGGAAGACTCATTGTACTGAAAGAAGTTATTTTGTGGTAGTGGGGGTTAGAGCCTTTGTTTTATTTATTTTTATTGGTTGTTTCTAGAAATGAATTAAATAAGACTTACTGTATGTGTGGATGTAGGGGCTTTGGAGTTAGCTTAGTAGGTAAGGTTTGCTTCACAAACATGATGACCCGAGTTTGATCCTCAGCAGGGATGGGTAGAGCCAGGCATGTGTGTAACCTTGGCCCTGTAGAAATGAAGACGGGAGGAACCTCAGTAAGCGATCAGCCACTCTTGGTGAGCTCCAGGCCAACGAGAACCCCTACCTCAGAAGACACTTTCTAAAGATGACACCTGAGGATCTCCCTCTAGTCTCTGCACTCATGAAACACATCGCGTATGTGCAAGTGCACTTGTACACACACATGCATCCATTTACATATGAACATGCATATATACACATTAACAGAAGAAAAAAATTTTTTTTAATTTTATTTTTAGTACATTGGTGTTTTGACTACATGTGTTTCATCAGATTGTTTGGAACAGGAGTTACAGACAGTTGTGAGCTACCATGTGGTTGCTGTGATTTGAACCCGGATCCTCTGGAAGAGCAGTCAGTGCTCTTAACCACTAAGCCATCTCTCCAGCCCCCAGAAGAAAAAATTTTAAGGTGCATAGATGATATTAAGTCCTTTTAAAAGGAAGTCACACAATTAGTTGTAATGTGGAAGTCAGAATATCTGTCTTAAATTTGCTTAGAGGCATGAATATCTTTTATTCTTAACATCTAACCTCTGTAGTTATGAGACTAATTGTCCATGTAATCTCCTGATCTGATCTAAACATGAACACCTTGTTGATTTAAGTGCGTACAGGAATCCCCCCTCTAGTGGTCACTGTGGGTGACCCAGTCCTGCAGCATAGACTCTGGCGAGGCTGAGCTTTCCAGGTAACCCCAGTAGGATCATACCATGATTCACTATCTCCTAAACTGGGTAAAATTCTGTAACTTCCCCCTTTTGAATGTTGTAAAGTGGCCCCTATTTATTGTGTAATTCAAACTATAGATGATTCTAGTATTTTCCCTGGAAGCCCAGAGGCTATCTTTCAGAAGTCTGAGTTTTTCTGCTGGTTTTCCTAGTAATTAAGGAGTATACAGAAACTCATACTTAATTTGTAGGAGAGTATTTAGCCTTCAATTAATTGCAGCCATCATGCACTGACTCTGACCCTTAATGTTTAAGACACAGAGCTGCCGGGCGGTGGTGGCTCACGCCTTTAGTTCCAGCACTTGGGAGGCAGAGGCAGGAGGATCTCTGTGAGTTCGAGGCCAGCCTGGTCTACAAAGCGAGTCCAGGACAGTCAGAGCTGTTCAGTAATAAAGTCGAAGAGGTCTTGCACCGGTTCGGGTCTCTCGAGGATCAGCACAAAACTATCGGGCCTCTCGAACCAGTCCAGAAAAGCGAGTCCAGGACAGTCAGAGCTGTTATACAGAGAAACCCTGTCTCGAAAAACCAAAAAAAAAAAAAAAAAAAGACACAGAGTTTCCTTTCTTTCAACTGTTTGAGACAGGGCTTTACTATATACCTCAAACTGGCCTTGAGTTCACAGTCCACCTTCTCAAGTTTATTACACAATTTAGAATATAATAAATTATAAAAGGCTTAAGTATCTAAAACTCATTCAAAGACTCTTCGAAACAGCAGACTTCCATTACATGTAGTCACAGAATCATTGTGTACTTTTATGATTTCCTTTGCAAACGAAGACAGACAGACATGAAGTGTGAATCTCAAAGAACCAACTTTTTGTTTTGAGACAGGTTTCATGTAGTTCAAGCTGGCCTTGAATTTGCTATGTAACAGAGAATGACCTTGAACTCCTGGTTCTCCTCTGCCTCCACTTTCTGAGTGCTGGGATGACAGTTTTATGGCTGTGGGCCACCACTCATGGCTCATGTACTGGTAGGGATCACATAGCCTAGGACTCTATCACTGAACTCTGTCACAGAGAACTCCCTTCTCTCCTTTCTCTCCTGATTGAGGCAAGACCCCACTCAGTACTTCATGCTAGTTTAGACTTCACAATGTAACCCAAGGTAGCCTTGGACTCCTGGTAGTCTTTCTGTCTCAATTTCCTGAGTGCTGAGATCATAGGCACGAACCACAACACCCAGTTTATTTTTGTCCACTGGAATCCATGTGTCTATAGCAACAGATGAGAATATACTAAAGGAGGTAAAGATTTTCAGAACTTAGTGCTAAAAGCAAAAGCTGTAGGCTGACCAATTTGGCATCTCCAGATGTGAGGTAATCAGGTAGTTGTCATGTAATATCTAATATAAAGCAAGCTGTGAGGCATTAAAAAAATACCAACCTGAAACTCACCAAACCTCTAGAGCTAAATTTCACTTCCAGGAACTATAATGGAAACAGGAACTAAAGTAAATGATACCACAAGAAGGCAGACAAGCCAGAATGCAGAACATTTCACAGAAAACCAGTTTATAGAACCAGCTACTGACTGGGAAAGGAAGGGAAGAGTGTCATCAATTAAAAGAGACTTCAGGGTATAACACCCAGCTACAAGTGGACATCTTGTCTGAGTCTGGATCAAAACAGATCAATTAAATAATATTTTCAGGATAGGAAAATGTGATTTGGTCTAATATATGAGGTATTGAAAAGCATCTATAATTTTATTTATTTTGAGTAGCAGCGGTATCATGATTACACAGCAGGGTTTCATTTTTTGGAAGTAGATGCACATTGAAGTCTGAGAGAGGAGTATAACATGTCTATGATTCTTTTTAAGTTACGTTAGCAAATAAAAAGCAGAAGATACAAGGAATAAAAAGTATTTGTGATATACCATTTTGTCTAAACAAGAAAAGGTGGAGGCAGCTCAGTGGCTCAAAGTGTCCTCTGCATAAGCTTGATGGAATCCAATCCCTGGAACCAACAGAGGAAGGAGATAACCGACTTCTGGGCGTGTCTTCCAACCTCTGTACATTCGCATGTTCCTGGTGCCCGGCCCCATCTCTATGTGACTCTCCCTCCATCCTTCTCTCCCTCTCCTTCTCCTCTCTTTCTCTATGTGTCTCCTCTCTCTCTCTCTCTCTCTCCTCTCTCTCTCTCTCCTCTCTCTCTCTTTTTTGCTATCTCTTTCCTCTCTCTCATACACTTAATAAAATTATAAAATGAAAAGGGATAAGAATATATTTCACTTTTTGTATGTTTTCAGAGACTTAAGGAAAGTAGGAGTCTAAAGGATTTCTAGGCATGGAGAGGTGGGAACAAGGCTCCTAATGAAAGATTTTCATATTCCTATAACTTCTTATCCATTTGAACACGTAGATTGTTTGGATGCTGCTTGTTCTTCAATGGATTATGTATTTGAAAGATGATGAGAGCCTCATCATCTTTCAAGAGGCAAATCCAGGGGGCAATTGAATGTGTCTCAGGGAAGACAGCACCCTTAGAGGGACTAAAAGTAGTTATTACAGAAACTTGAGTGAGTTCTTGAGAGATGGCTGTTACACGGAGAGCAAACCAGGCTCCTCACCTGGTTCTGGCTGGCTGCTTCACCACGTGATCTCTCCTTCTAGTGCACCTTCCCACCATTGTGAAACCAATCTCCACGAGGCCCTCCCACAGCAGAACCAACACTGATGCCATGACTTTGAGCCTCCAAAACTGTACTAGATAAAACTCTAAATTTTGTTATCTCATCTGAGCATCATTATAGTAGGAAACAGACAAGGGCTCTTCCCTGCACTGGCTGGCTTCCTGTGGCACAAGCTGGAGTCATCAGAGAGAGCGCGGGGTCTCAACTGAGGAGATGACTCCATGAATCCAGCTGTAAGGCATTGTCTCAATTGCTGACTGATCGATGGGAGAGGGCCCAGCCCATTGTGGGTAGTTCCATCTCTGAGCTGGTGGTCCTGGGTTCTATAAGAAAGCAAATTGAGCAAGCCATGTGAAACAATCCAGTAAATAACATACCTCCTGCCTCCAGGATCCTGTCCTGTTTGAGTTCCTGTCCTGATTTCCTTCAGTGATGAATAGCAATGTGGAAATGTAAACCAAGTAGATGTTTTCCTCCCCAGCTTAATTTTTGGTCATGGTGTTTCATCCCAGCAATAGACTCCCTAACAAGGACAGGCCTGGTAGATGGCTCAGTGGGTAAAGGAAATTTGCCACTAAGCCAAAAACCTGAGTTTGATCCCTGGGACTCACTTGGTGGAAAGAGAAAACTGACTACAACAAGCTGCCCTTTGACCTTTGTGTTGGCTCTCTGTACAAAAATATAAGTGACTGAAAATGACAACAAAAAAAGAAAATGAATTAAATATCATTTAAATTTTTAAAAAATAAATAACTCAATAACTCATTAGCTATCTTCTCTAGGCAACACTCGTATGTGTGGGCCAAAGCTCTCAAAGACTATCTTTTTAACAGATTATTTCAGTTTTTGTTCTTTAGAAACTGTGAAGTATTTCCACAGAGGGCTTTGTTGTATTTCTGTTATTTCTTCTTCTCATGTTGTTTATTGATAAATGTAGTCATTTATGATGTTGATACTGTGTTTTAACATGACAAAAACCAATCCACTAAGAAGTTAAAAAAATGTAACACGTAAAATTCAGAAATGAGTCCCTTAATCACAAACAGAAAAGGGACTAGGAGGATCTCTATAGACTCTTCCATGGCTGCACTTTAGTAAATTAAAGAAAAAAAAGTCAGTGTTTTACAGGGCTGCTCCCAGAATGGGCATGGTGAAACAAATGCTTAATGTCAGAACTTGGGCAGGAGAGGCGAGGAGGATGAGACATTTGAGGCCAGCCTGGGCTACATAGAGAGTTCCAGGCTAGCCTAGATCACATCAGACCTCAAACAAAACAAAGCCACAAAAGACAAAAGGAAGTAGTAAAGTTGGTCTCAGTAGCAATTGTAGGGCCTGACATGAAAGAAAACAAGTCCTAAAGCTTGCTGGTGCTTCAGGAGTCATCCCCAAGGTCTTTGGTAAATATGGTCTTAACTTCAGGTTTAATCCTCTCTCCATTATACAGAAATACATTTTGCAAGTTGTTAATAGTGGTATGGGCAGACAGTAAAGACATTAAATTCATGCAGCATAACTTATAGTGCGAATCTAGGGCTCGGGGAGCTTGTTATTACTTTAAATTGCTAAACACATGCCTTGGGACCAGTCATTCTCCTTAAGTCTCTGTTGTCTGTAAGTGAAGATATTAAATAGCATCCCTCGAGTAGCCCTTGTTCCATGCTACTGTGGAAGTTCACACACTGCACAAGTTAGATATTTAGATTAAATGTATTTAAGGCAGAAGGGTGAGTGACAGGGAGCTCAGGAACGGCTCACACAGCAGAAACCCACAAGGTTTTCAGAAACCACCCAGCCTGGGTGGTGACTTCCCTCTGTGGGAAAGCTTGGCTTTGAAGGTTGTCTAGATAAATGCCACTCTTAGGCTAAGAGTGTTGAAGTCTGATGTAGTACCTTGGTCATAAATGACATAGCGGGAACTTAACACATTCTGACAACTCATGCTCAAAGTCCCCTTCCCTCAAGGGGAGCAGAAGAAGGAATTCCTCACGTACATGAGATGGAATGGAATATTGAGGTCTCCTCATGTCTATCCAAATAGTGGGCAAGAAGCGGTGCAGGAGGAAGTATGCATTTCCTAAATGGAAGATTTTGAAGGTTTAAAGGTCAAAGTCAGAATGATTGTGAAGCTCTGCATACATTACTGACACAACTTTTTTGGTCTTGTTAACAGAGGGTGGCTATGTAGCCCAGGCTGGCCTCATACTCAGTGATCCTCCTAACTCAGCCTCCTGAGTGCTGGAATTCAAGCATGTACCACTTGTAATGGTGTCTTGATAATTTCCATACCTCATAATACCATTATAAATGAGGAAACTCAGATACAATAAGCTTATAGATTACATTCTAAAGAGTATTATACCAAGGATAACAACTGGACTCTGAATTGGCATAGATGTAGTCCATAAATGTAAAGATATGGATATAACATTCATTGCTTTTATCTATCACTCTATCACTCTATCTATCTATCTATCTATCTATCTATCTATCTATCTATCTATCATCTATCTATCTAACTATTTATCCACCTACCTAGTTAGTTAATTTTTTTCCAGACAAGGATTCTTTGTGTAGTCCCTGCTGTCTTGGAACTTGCTCTGTAGAGCAGACTGGCCTCAAAGTCAGAGATCTCCCTGCCCTGTCTCCCAGGTGCCAGAATTAAAGGTGTGCACCACCATGCCTGGCTTCATTGTTTTACTTTTTATTTGTTATTCCAGTGCCTGGCTCAAAGCAGGTGCTTCAAGAACATGGATCACAGGCCTGTCTAATGGAGATTGACCTGAGTACATCAGAATACGTGAGGGACATGTTTATGGTTTCGTTCCCTGGTAACCAGCTGGACTTGTCTCATAAACTGTCTCAGGCTATTTTATCTGAGATATTAGAAGATTCTCCTCTTGCCATGACTAACACTTTTTTTTGTCCTCAGAAATACTGCTTTCTCTTTGTTGATTTCATGTAATAAATGTCAGAGTGCCTACAGGATGCGTCTACTGGTACATGAGAGAACACTCGGGTGTTGAATGATGCGGCTAGATTAACAATACTAACAGAGGAATCACTGGTTGTCAGACACCCTGGGGATCAGGCTGGCCCTCATTGGGTGTGGTCAGCACTTGTGATTCTGGGTAGACAGGAGTTAGAGGAAGTATCATTTTAACTGAAGAACTGAAGTTGTGACCACACAGAGCTGGCCTTGATTTTCCCTGCCAAGTACTCATGTTTTCATGTCTTACCTTCAACTGTGTCCTGCTACTGCTGCTATTGCTACTTGCAAGTAAGTATGGGCCTGGGCCTTTTCTATTGGAGAAGGATTATTTCACAGAGGGCAAGACAGAGATACAAGGATGGGCATAGTGATGCTATTTGTGATTCCATACATTTGGAAACAACCTACATGTCCAATAATGGACCAGGTAGGTACATTTGACATAACCATGACCCAAGCACTGAATTGAATAACCTCATATAGACTGCTGGCAATCACAATGCTACAGAGGAAATCAAAGTGCAAAATTATGTGTTCAAGCTTTGTCAGGAAACAACAGTGTGTGGACATCTTTTATGTTTGGGCTCTAGGAGGGGGATCTGGGGAATGGGAAGAGTTGGGAGGGGGTCACATTTTCACAAAACTTTCATGTGGTTTGAATGCATTATCATATAGATGTGTGTGTGTGTTAATATAAAGGAATTTACTTTAAACTTTAATACAACACATAAGGAGTTTCAAATATACAGGCTACTACTTTTGTTTTGTCAGGGGTTTTGTTCATGAGAGAGAGAGAGAGAGAGAGAGAGAGAGAGAGAGAGAGAGAGAGATGAGTTATGTGACGGTTTCTGTGCTAATGAACAGACAGCTAGTCCAGACAGGTGGGCTATTTTCCTGGCCAATGATGCCCATTGTTTGGAATGTTGACACCATTAGCTCAGGAGCCACATTAGCTCAAACTGTTCACAATTGGAGGGATGTGATTCTGAAAAGGGGGGTGGTGTTAAGGACCCATAACGCATGGGAACTGAGAGAAATGCAAGTTCTCAAGCGCAGACATTTTAAGGTTGCCCAGATTGGCCTCAAACTCACTGCAGTTCTGCCACAAATTCCTTAGTGCAAGGATTACAGGCTTAATTCATCATTTCTGGCCTGTTAATTTGTATTCTGAGAGATGGTTTCAGCACTCAGGCAAGCCTGGAATTTGCTATATATTCAGTCAGGCCTCTAATTCAGGATCTTCCTGTCTCCACCAGTCAAGTTCCAAGATCAGAGACCTGTGCAATCATAAAAGGTGTTTGAAGAAGGTTCTCTGCTCCCTCCCAAGTCACAGAATCATTGGCACGCTCAATTCTACTCCCAACAGGGCAGCTATATTTTCCTTTTTTATTCTGTGACTCATTACTTGCAGGAATGGACCCACCTCCCTCACCATCTTGCCTTCCTCCTTCTCTGTGTAGGGTCTTTGGAAAATCCGTATATAGTTGAAGTTGGTAAGAATGCCTATCTGCCATGCAGCTACCCTCTACCTACTTCTGGGACACTTGTGCCTGTGTGCTGGGGCAAGGGACCCTGTCCTTTGTTACAGTGTGCCAATGAGCTGCTCAGAATTGATGAAAGGAACATGAGACATCAGAAATCCAGCAGATACCAGCTAAAGGGGAATGTTTACAGAGGAGATGTGTCCCTGACAATAGAGAATGTGACTCCAGCCGACCGTGGAACCTACTGTTGCCGGGTACAATTTCCCGGTCCAATGAATGATAAAAAATTAGACCTGGAATTAGTCATCAGACCAGGTGAGTAGACCTTTCCATGTCCTTGTTGTCCATAAAAATCTACTGTGTGCCATGATATCATATAAACACGTGGATTATCACCTCTGACTTCCCTAGCTACAGTCCTTTGGGTGGGACGGGAAAACTGGTATTAATAGGCCTCACCTGTGAGGGCCAGGGATGTAGTTTCCTCAAGTTTTTTTTTCTTTTTTTAATGTTTATTACTTCAGGTTACATCTCCATCACAGTACCCATTCCCAGTCCCGCCCTCCCACCCTCTACCCCCATCCCTTTCATCCCACTCCTCCAGAGTGGAGTGTCCCTACATATCAGTCCCCCACCCCAGTTCAGCAGTTATATGAGGGCTAAGAGCCTCCTCATACACTGGGGGCCTACCAGGCAGCACCACTAGGCAAAGTGTCTCATTGACAGGTAAGAAAATCTCTGTTCCTATTCCCTTTGGTGCATTGGTTGTAGTATAGTTATCCTGTACTATATGACTAAAATCCGATTATAAGTGAATAGATGCCATGTACATCCTTCTGAGTCTGGGTTAGCTCACTCAGGATGAGCTTCTCTAGTTCTATCCATTTGGCTGCAAATTGCATGATTTCATTGTTTCTGATGGCTGAGTAGTATTCCCATGCTCATGGATAGGTAGGATCAACATAATAAAAATGGCCATCCTGCCAAAAGCAATATTCAGATTCAATACAATTCCACTCAAAATACCAACAATATTCTTTATAGGCCTGGAAAAAGCAATTCTCAACTTCATATGGAACAACAAAAAAACCAGAATAGCTAAATCAATCCAGTACAATAAAAAAACATCTGGAGGTATCACCATCCCTGATTTCAAGCTGTACTACAGAGCAATGGTAATAAAAACAACATGGTACTGGTATAGAAACAGACCAGTGGATCAATGGAATTGAATTGAAGACCCAGAAATGAACTGACACACCTATGGTCACTTAATTTTTGACAAAGAAGCCAAAACTATACAATGAAAAAAAGGACAGCATCTTCATCAAATGGTGCTGGTCTAACTGGATGTCAACATGTATAAGAATGAAATTAGACCCATACTTATCACCTTGTACAAAACTTAAGTCCAAGTGGATTAAAGACCTTAACATAAGGCCGGACACACTAAGTCTATTAGAAGAGAAAGTGGATAAATCCTCAAGTTTTCAAACTCAGCAATGCAGGCTACAGAAAAGGAAGAAAGGCCTAGACCAGAGGTTCAAGACCCTGACTGATGATTAGTATCAGATGGAAAGTTTCTTTGTTTTTGTTTTCTTTTGTTTTTTGAGACAGGGTTTCTCTGTATAGCCTTAGCTGTCCTGGACTCACTTTGTAGACCAGACTAGCCTTGAACTCACAGAGATCTGCCTGCCTCTGCCAAGGGGTGGGATTAAAGGAGTGTGCCACCACGCCCCGCTCGGAAAGTTTCTGTTTTTAATTACTTTTTTGATCATATTCTTTCCTATTCTCCAACTCTCACCAGATATACCCACACAACTTCGTGTTCTTTTTCTCTCTCTCTCTCACACACACACACCCACACACAAATCAAAAGCCAAAATAAACAAGTATAATCAGTAATATAAAAAATATCAAACAAAACGAAGTGCACACAATCACATGGAGTCTGTTTGTGTTGGCCAACTACTTCTGGACAAGGGTCCTGCTCTTGAATGTGGCTGGTATATACCCAGTGATACTTCATTGGAGACAACTTCATTTTCCCTTCCTTAGCTGGCATCAATTGCAAATAGCTTCTTAGTTAGGGGTGGGAAACTGTCTACTTCCCCTTCTCTGTGCTGGAATTTTGTGTGGCTTGAGTCTGTGGATGTCTTGTGAGTACCTGTTTCCTTGGAACCATGTACTACCTCTGGCTATTTTAATCTTTCTACCTCCTCTTGGGGCTTGGGCCCCACCTATAACCCAGAGACATATCTGGAGATGAATTCTAAATTTTCTTTTTTTTTTTTCCTCCACAAAAATCTATTCCAGGTAAGCCAGGACTATGAACCACTGTGTTGTGTGTGTTAAAGAGGTTATATGTGTATATTCTTGTGTTTCAAGATCTATAATACTTAGCGTTAGGTATGAGGCTAGGCAAAAGAGCCTGGGTTTCACTCCCCAGGACTACACAAATCAAAAAGATTTATAGAATATACATTGTGGCCATATGGAGCAGAATTCACATCAACCTTCCCTCTTATTAATTGAATCATATTGAAACATCGTTTCAAACATATGACCTTTTCAGCTGTAAAATATAGTTTTCTATCACATAGGCCACAGGAAGGATTCTACAAGGTGTTGTTTACCCAGAGCTTTAGTGTGACTTTTCACTTGGTTTTTAGTTCTGTTACTAATTGGGCTGTAGCAATGGCAACTACTTCTTACCTCTGTTACACATCTGAAGCGTGTGCTACACTCTCAGTGAACGTGTCCATGTAGGTTTGAAGCTGAGGGTATGTGTGTCTTCATTTATTATCTTTCACATGTTCTCTGCTGCCTGACGATATTCCCTGACATAAACACTGCTCTCAGAAAAGCCTTATCTGGGGCAAGTGAGCTGGCTCAGTGGGTAAAGGCACTTGCTGCCAAGCCTGATCACCCGAGTTTTGTCTTTGCAACCCACGTGGTGGAGTGAGAGAACTGACTCCTGGAAGTTGTTCTCTGACCTCCACATGCCCCGTCCCCAATAAATAAATGTTAAAAAGAAACCTAATCCTTAATATTGTTTTCTGACTCAAGCCAGGGTCTCCCCAGCTAGGACTACTCATGGGTACTCTACTACAGTTTTTCCAAGAATGCTAACCACGGAGGGAAAAGGCTCAGGTAAGACATAAATCTGTATCTCAGCTCACAGATTTTGAATGGGATAAATACCTAAGAAAAATCATTTTTTTTTCTCAGCAGTTGAGATATTGTTTGAGGTAAGTGAGGTGAAGGGCACATATGCTAACATCCTGTGTTAGGATTCTGTATTAGTCTCAAGCAAGCCAGGTGACCCAGCCAAGGCCTTTCATTCTCTAGGTCTTTGCTTCCTCTTCTGTCCAAGGCATGGGGCCCAGAGGCCTCTGGATTTCCTGTCTCAGGAAAGTGGCCCCCTCTCAACTCTATGGAGAAATTATTTTGAATATCCATAGATTTTTAGTATACTAAAGGAAGAGAAATATCTACTGTGGCCATCATTTCATTTAGAAAGTCATTTGGGGATACAGAGGTGATTCAGGTATTAAGGGCTACGGCTCACAACCAACAAAGGCCTTATGTTACTTAAAAATTTTAATTTTATTACACTTTAATAAATTAATCTCTCTCTCTCTCTCTGTGTGTGTGTGTGTGTGTGTGTGTGTGTGTGTGTGTGTGTGTGTAGTTATGTGCCGTGGATGGCATGATGTGGTAAGGGAAATCTTGGAGACACCTGCTCTCTTCTTGCACTAAGACAAGGGGATCGAACTCTGGTCTTAGACAAATGACATTTTATATGGAGCCACTTAGCTGGCCCTTACTTAAAATTTCATTAAAAAAAAACCTCTAATAAGAAATTATTCTATTTTAGTTAAATGTTAAGTAAACTTAGTCTAAAGAAAAGGCTCCTGGCATTGTCTTCATTACCTTCTGATTTGCTCTGGGGTGACCGTGTGGTTTCTGCTTTTCTCTGGGCTGGCCGTGTTGCTTCTATTTTGGGCCAATGGTTGATCAGGTGATTCCCAGGGCCCTGTCTAGCAGGATGCAGACCATCAGCTTCCTCAGATTTCAGCTGCATCAGGGAAGCTACATTCTCCATAGGGCTCAAGGTTGCAAGCTGTCCCAGAAGACAAACAGGACAGGAGAGGCTGACCTGGGGCACGTTGATCAGGGAGGTTAATCTCGTCTTACTTCTGGGTAGAGTTCTGGTCTTTCTCAAACTGTAGGAACCTCCTTTCACTTTTTGGTTAACAGGAGAGGAAATAGTTTAAGTCTCATCTCGCCACGCCACACATCTCAAAAGCTACAACTTATAGGTTTCATTAAGAGAATGAGTCCAGAATGCTTAGTCCAGGGTATATGGATGGTCACAGTGTGTTCTCAATGCCTGTTAGTGCCTGTCACTAATACTGTCAATAAAGCCAGAAGGCAGAGTGAGAAAATGGTTTAGTGGTGTAGCAAGATTTACTTGTCCTAAATCCAGCTCCTCCTGCTGATTCTGAACCCAGTAACATTGCTCCAACTCTCTGAAGTTTAGGCTTCTCTCATCATGGCAGAGAGGCTTCCAGTGCCTCGCTCAGAAGGTCATTGTGAAGATTAAACATGATAACACATGTGCTGCGTGTAGCAAAGCAGCAGGTCCATACACGTCACTCAGCATTTCATCAGCATTTTTATTATTGCAGTTATTAACTTCACCTCCCTTGGTCAGTTGCTCTGCAGTGAACGGTAGTCTCTATTGCGTCATTAGCAAGGAAACTAAATGCAGTGGAAACCTCTGACACCCACTCAGTGAGGACTAATGAGTCCTGCTGCCCTGTCGCCGTGTGGTGTTGTGTTACTTTGAAGAAGCTACAGATATGACATAGAAGGGACTTCAGGGATCACTGAGTCCCCCTTTCCATCATCATTGACTGGCATCTGTATATGCCCACATGTGCAGGTATTCGGGGATGACATCTCCCTTCCTCACAAGGCAGAGCATCCCCTGGGACCCATCTGTGTCATGAACACAAGTCCCCTGCCCACTAGTTTTGCTTGCTTTTTCTGCCTAGGGCAGCAAATACAGGGTCCTTTCTTACATCAGGCAATGTTGGCAGATTACCTAGATAGAATCTCCAAGGTTTTTCAAGAGCCAGACAGGAAGTAGTTAAACAAACAACAACAACAAAAGGATGATGATTCAAAATAGGAAAAGAAATTAAAAATTGATATCTATGGACATTTAAAGGCTTGTTTATCTAAAGATATTATTCTATCCCAGTCATGGATAAGTCATTAACATAGCTATGTACACTTTTTGCTTACTGTGAATGTGTGTATATTTAATGTTTGAATATAAGGAGGGTGGAGCCTTTAAAAGTGAGAGTGTAATTTCCTAAACTCACAATGAGCAGAGAAAGAGTGTGTTCTGTTCTTATTGAAAGAGGTAAGACTGGATCCCAGGGTTGCCTTCAGCTCTGGAGAAGGCCTGGTCTGAGTTCTAGCTTTCTAATCCATAGTCTCTGTCTTGGGCAGAGTCCATCTCTAAAATCCTGTTTCTGGGTTGGTGTGTTAGCGCAGCAGGTATATAGCACCTTTCCATCAAGACTGAGTTGGATCTCAGATTCCCAAACTGTGGAGAATTCCCAGATTATCTTCTGACCACCATAGCATGTCCATGGGCACACACACACACACACACACACACACACACACACACACACACACACTAAGGTAAAATAAAACTCTGCCTCTTTATCCAAAAATGACAAAATAGTGGTACATAAACATAAGATTAAGATTAGGGCCAGGTATGATGGTTCATGCCTTTAATCCTAGCACTGGGGAGGCAGATACAGAAGAAGATCTCTGAGTTCAATGCCAGCTTGATCTACATGCCAAGGTCCTGGAAAGATAGGGCTACATAGAGAGACCCTGTCTCAAAAAAAACTCAAGTCAAACCAAATAATAAAATAAAAGATTAATAGTTCTAAGAACCGTGCTGGTACCTCAGTGCTGAGTAGACAGTAACTATGGCAACTGTATACGTTCATGACTGTTCATTCCTTCTTCCTGTTGCCTATGGTCTAATGTAGTCTTGGGTACCCCAGGGAAAAAACATAAAATGAAAATGACATTACAGACATCTCTTGTTCATATTTATGCAAAATGAAATGGGGAGGGTAACGAAGTCAGGCCTGGAGGTTTAGCTTAATTGGCAGAATCTTTGTCTAGCCTACATGGAAGCCCTGAGTTTGGTCCTCAGCACCACATAAATCAAGTATGGTAGTATAGGCCTGTAATCCTAGCACTCAGGAGGCAGAGGCAGGAGGATCACGAGTTCAAGGTCGTCCTGGCTATAGGAAGGGTTTGAGGGCAACCTGGGTTACATGAGATCCTGTCTCAAAAAGGAAGAGAAAGAGAGACAGTGATAGAGACAGACAGACACACAGACACACACACAGACACACACACACACACACACACACACACACACACACAGAGAGAGAGAGAGAAAGAGAGAGAAAACAATTCAATCTTGTCACTTAGACCAAAAATCATAATGATGGAGGAAGCAGAAGTGGGATTTCCATTTCAAATATTGCATGTGGGGAAAGATTCCTGTTTACTTTGAAGTTCCACTCCTGTGGTTTCCATGTTTAAAATTCCTTTCAGGTAATGAGAACAAAGCCGAAGCATGGTTTTTTGTTTTTTGTTTTTTTTTCTCATAAATAGTTTTAAGCTGAGACTGTCTTTGTAATATTTAAACCATAGTCTATTAAATTCAGATTCACAAGAAGCCTTTATGGATCTTGAAGAGTTTAGACTTTGAAGGCTCAGAATCTGACCCAGGCACCAAAATGCACGAGTTTCTTCAGTTGTCTGGAAGCTGACAACCATTTGTTTTCACAGCACAGTGTCTGCAGGCTCTCCTCCTGTTCCTGTCTTGCTTGTGGTCCTGTCCCGTCGTCTACCTGGTGTGAGTTAGTGCAGTCATTGGCTAGATGAGCAGATGATGAAATAACTGAGCTCAAAGAAGAGTCGGTCGTTGGCAGATGGACTTTGTGACTCTTCACGTTGGTGACTTTCTGGGTGAATTGTTGGGGGCTTTGAAGTTAAGAATGTGTCTTTACAGCCTTTATGGGAAGTCATTCTTACTCATGAAGCAGGGCGTAACTCATTCTCAGTTTCTTCCCTTGGCCAAAATGACTCACAGTCTCTACTCTTTGGAGCAGTGGTTTTAACTTTGTTTTTTTTTTTTAACTTAATTTTGGGTTTGATTGTTGTATATTCATTGTATATAGAATAGGTTTTCTATTTCAAGATTTTTATTCAAGGATATCATCTATTCTGACAGTATTCATCCTTCGTTCCCCCACCTCTTCTCCACACCCCCATTAGTCCACTTCTTTCCTAATATAGTCACCTCTGCTTTCATTCCATATGTATAAATGACTTTATACATCTTTTCTAGCTTGCTTTTATGCTATTGTGACAAAACACTGACTAAAAGCTCTTTGGGGAAGAATTGGTTTATTTTAGCCTAAAGTTCCCAAGGGATAGAGTTCATAATGCTTTCATAGCAGAAGAAATAGGAAATGGAGAATTCACTTTGTCTGTACACAGGAAACACACACACACAGGGAGAAAGAGGGAGAGAGAGAGAGAGAGAGAGAGAGAGAGAGAGAGAGAGAGAGGAGAGGAAGAAATCGTGTAAGACTATATATGCTGTTAGAACCTGCCTTTAGCCCCACAGTGATATACTTTTTCTAGCAAGACTTCATCTCCTGAAGGTTCCAATACCCTCCCCAAACAGCAACACCAACTGGGGAAATTTCCCACTCAAACCACAGCACATAGATAAAATGTAGGAGTCACTAAAACAAGAGGACATGTATTTGTTTTTCTGAGTGTGCGTGTCATTATTTTATGTAATATGATCTCCAGTTTCATCCATTTTACTACAGAGACCAAAATTTCATTCTTCTTTGTGGCTAACAGTCCAGTGTGTATGTGAGTGTGTGTGAGAGTGGGTGTGCATGAGTGTTGAATGTGTGTGTGAGTGTGTGTTTGTACCCATGTAACTATTTTCTCCATCCATGTGTTGATGGATACCTAAGCTGACTCTGTAACTTGGCTGTGGTGAACAACACAAGCAATAAACATGGTCATGCAAGTTCTCCCTGTGGTATGTTGACTTAGAATCCTTTAACAGCTGTGCCATATAGTCGTTCTATTTTTATTGCAGCTATCCATCCATCTACCCATCTATCTATCTACCCATCTACCCATCTATCTATCTATCTATCTATCTATCTATCTATCTATCTATCTATCTATC
>CAJQZJ010032716.1:5141415-5161937 GCA_907164525.1 Lophiomys imhausi
ATCTATCTATCTATCTATCTATCTATCTATCTATCTATCTATCTATCATTTGGTTTTTCAAGACAAGGTTTCTTGGTGTAGCCCTGGCTGTCCTGGAACTCACTCTGTAGACTAGGGTAGACTTGAACTAGAGATCCACCTGCCCCTGCCCCCTAAATGCTGGGATTAAAGGCATGTGCCACCACATCTGGCCTTATTTATTTTCTTAGTGATAGCTATGCTGACTAAAGTGACAGAGAAACTCAATGTTAGGATAACACTTTGCCACCAAGTAATGAATTTGGTTTCATAACTGAGTGTGGTTCCTGGAGCCCCTCCCCCCACATATTGGAAGGAGAGATCTGAATCCTACAAATTGTCCTTTGATATCCACAGTCATGTCATGGTTCGAACACGAGTGAGTGACTCCCTCCCACCATATAAATACATAAATAATAAAATATATAAACAAGTCTCTATGTCATTTTAATTTTTGTTTCTATAAATCAAAAGGAGGTTGAAGATTTTTCATCTTTATTGACCTTTGTAGTGTCTTTTCATGTAATGAACAGACATTAGCCCATTGTTTGGTCAAATTGTTTATTCTCTTGGTATTTAGTTTTTGAGGTTTCCTTTTTTAAATATATTCTAGATACTACTCCTCTGTGAAATATTTGGCCAGCAAAGTTTTTTTTTCCTTTATTTTTTATTTCTTCAAGTTACATCTCAATCGCAGTCCCCTCCCTATTCCCCCCTCCAGTCCCACCCTCCCACCCTCAACCCCCCATCCTCTTCCCTTTTTTTTTTTAAGTTTAAGGTATATCTTATCTCCCCCTACAGTTTCCCCTTTCAGTCCAACAAATGGCTCTTTCTCTTATAATAATAAATACAATACAAAACAAGAGAGGTAATTAGGCCATAGTTATGAGGGTTATATGGCTTAGCGTACATTCCCAATGTCCAGTCCATTTGTATTTGGTACCTGACTTTAACATTCTACTATCTAACCATCTCCATGAGTTTAAAGTTCTATATCTAACTCAACATTCATATTAACTTGCAACACAATTTTAAAAGTATCTTCTTAGATCTATAACACTCTCTTGACTCCTAAACATCTCAAAATTTAATTATGAGACTCTAGCTATCTGTTCTTCAACCACCTCAGAGACCTGAGAGGGATAAATATATCTGATTTTATAGGAAGTACAGGGCCTGCAGCTTCCCAAACTAAGAAATGACATACCTGTGGCTGCCTGGACAGTTCTCATTTTCTCCCCATACATTACAGCATCGATCTTTAGTCGTTTGGCCCCGTTTCTCTGGCAGACATTGATTGTAGAGCAGGGGTTATGAAGGACTTGCCTACACTGTCTTGGCAGAGCCATCTATTCACTTATAGTAGGATTTTAGCTATATAGTAGAAGGTACCGATACTACAACTAACACACCAAAGGGAACTTGGACATAGACTTTTTATTTTTAATTTTTATTTTTTATATATTTTTATATTTTTTTCTATTTTTTAGTCTTTTTTATCTATTGTATGCTTATTGGTTTGTTTGTTTAGTAGTTCTTTCTCCCGGGCAATGAGACACTTTTCACTGATGGTACTGCTTCGTAGACCCCCAATGAATGAAGAGGCTCTTGGCCCTCATACGACCTCTCAACTGAGATGAGGGACTGTTATATTAGGACACCCCACCCCAGAGAAATGGGATGGAAGGGTTAGGAGGTAAAGAAAAAAAATGAAATGTGATGTTTCGGCCTTTTACTACTAATTGTCGTAAATTTTTTAGGATAATTAAGAAATGCAAACTAATGGTTATGCAAGACGGTCATTCTGTTAGGTACTATGACAGCCTATTATAGTTACTTTCTAAGCTAATCAGAAATAAAGCTGCTAAGAGACAAGCAACATCTGCTTACCCTAATATAAGAGATAGATAGGGTCTCTTCAAAAACCTCAAGAGATCTGCAGAATATGGCATTCAAAGATGTTTTCGTAACTTTAGATTTTTTTATATCAAGACATATCAACTCCTGACAGCACCCCCTATTCTCCTCCAAGTAGAAGATGAGCATCGAAGAATCTCCAGTGGGAGATGATTGAATTAGTCGCAAGCCTATCTCTTGGTAGGAAAAGCCCCTTGCCCCAACTGTACACAGAGTGCTGTCCAAATAGGACAAAGCCTGGAAGCAGCCAGCAAAGTTTTTTAATCCATTCTTTAGTCTGTCATTTCATTATAGAAGATTTTCAGTTTGTACAAGCTCATCTGTCAGCTCTTAGTTTTGTTACTGATTGGGGTCTTTTTGAGAAAATTTTGCCTATGCTGGTGTCTGAAAGTATTTCCCTGTTTTTGAAGATTCACTTCTTACATCAAATTCTTTGAGCCATTTTGAATTGGTTTTTGTACTGAGTGAGAAATAAAGATGTAGTTTTGTCTTTTCACACGTAGAAATCCAATTTTCCCAGTACCTTTCATTGAGGAAGCTGTCTCTCCTTGATCCTTCCACCCCAAGTGCGTGTATTGGGCTTGCTTGTCAAAAAGCAGGTGCCTGTAGCTGTGCGCCTTTGTTTCCAGGCGCAGACAGATGAGCGCGTATGAATTAAAACCCTACTGAGTTGAGCTGCCTGTCTGTTTCGTGTTAGTTTGATGCTGCTTGTCACTGGGTCTCTGTATATGACTTGAGATCAGAATTGCTATTCTATCAGAGGTCTTGGAGTTTTGGGATTTTTCCCATTTCTGAGAAGAATGGTCATTGGGATTGTGGTGGGGATTGCGTGGAACGTGTACACTGTTTTTGGTAAGATAGACATTTTCATATTATTTCTGCTGATCTATGAAAAGCCTTTCTGCATGGTGGTGTTTTCTTCAATTTAAAATGTTGATTATAGAGCTTTTTTTACTTTCTTGGTAAGGTTTATTCCTAGGTATTTTATCTTATTTTTTAAAAAAAGATTTGTTTACTTATATTTATTTTATGTGTGTGAGTGCTTTCTCAATATGTCTGTAAGTGCACTGCTTGCATGTCTGATGCCAGCAGAGGATAGAAGAAGGTTCCAGATCCTTTTGGACTGGAGTTATAGAAGATTGTGAGCCACCATGTGGGTGCTGGGAACCAAACCCAGGTCCTCTGCAGGAGCTACAAGTGCCCTTAACCAATGAGCAATCTCTCCAGCCCCTGTAATATTTTGTTTTTTAAGATAGGGTCTTACTATGTAGCTCTGGCTGTCCTGGGATTCACGGTATAGACCAGTGTGGCCTCAAACTCACCAAGATCCACCTACTTCTGCCTTCCAAATACTGAGATTAAAGGTGTGTGCCACTACACCCAACAGTTATTCTATTTGCAGCTATTGTGAGTGGATTGTTTTCCTGATTTCTTTTTCTCATCATGTTTGCTGTTGGCATATAAGGAAGCTAATAGTTTTGTACATTGATTTTTGTCTTGACTGATTGCTGAAAGCATAAACTCTAAGAGTCTTCTTGTCCAGTCTTTAGTGTTTTTTACATACACCGGTACGTCATCTGCCAGTAGGAATCCTTTGACTCCTTTTTGTATTTGTATTCCTTTTGTTTCTTTCTCTTTTCTTATGGTGCTAGCTACGACTTCAAAAATTATATTAAATGATAATGGAGAAAGTAGACCTCCCCTTTCTAGTTCCTGGTTTTAGTAGAAAGTTTTTTGAATTTCCTCCATTTATTATAATATCGGCTGAGGGGTTGTTGTATGTAAACTTGATATTGAGGAATGTTCCTTCCTATAGTTTTTTTTTTTTAAACAGAGTCATATGTAGCCCAGTCTACCCTCAAACTTGCTGTGCTTCAGAATATGACCTTGAACTTCTGATCCTCCTGTTACCTGAGTTCTGAGATCACAGACATGGGTCATCATGCTTAATTTATACAGTGCTAGTGATCAAACACGGGGTCTGTATATGCTAGGCAGGTCAATTGACCAGCTCCTTCCACAGACACTATGTTGAAGTACATTTCTTCTATTCCTAGTTTCTTCTCAACTTTTTATCATAAAAGCACATTAAACTTTGTCACAGACCTTTCCTGAGTCTACTAAAACGATCACCTGATTTTTGTCCTTACACAGCTCCAGGGACTTGACCTCACTGAAGCAGTAAGGAAATGAAGAAAATACAAACATGTAGACACATAGGAAAGGTGGGATCACTATAGTGGACTGGGCTCTTCAATGGCAGAGCCTCAGCACCTGGGAAGCTCAGCATATTTATTATATAGAGTTGAGCAGGGGGGTAGGGTTATTGCATATGGCTTCACAAGGAGGCAGGTTCAGCTAATCTCAGTAGGAGAAAGCTCTGGAGGCGAACAGTCTTCGGGCTGTGAACAGTGGGCAGGGAGAAAGCTAGGTGGGCATTTTCTGAACATACTGTCAAAATTCATACTTAGATCCCTGAGGAAGGCTTTGCCACCCCTGAGCCTCAACCCAGGAAGGCTTTGCCATGGGGCTTCTATGGGGCTGGGCATTGGAGCCCTTGACATGCCCAGACCCATGTTAACAGCCCACATCCACCCAGGGCTTCCTCCATTCCCCTCTACACTGTACTCTTAGCCAGAAGTCCAGAGAAGTCATTTAATCTATTTATGTGATTTACAGTTATTGATTTGCATATGTTGAACCAACGTTGCTTCTGTTAATGAGGTCATTTTGATCACAACACAAGATCTTTTTATTATTGATTTGGTTTGCAAGTTGTCTGTTGTTACTGTTGTTTTTAAGACTGAGTTTCACCGTGTTGCCCTGGCTGGCTGGCCTGAAAGGTTTGCAGATATTGTATTGATAATTATTTTGAACTATTTTTCATCAGGAAGATTGCCCTTTTGTTGCTGTTGTTACATTCTTAGCTGTTTTGGTATTAGGGAAATCAACATTGACTCTACACAATGAGTTTGACTGCGTTTATATTTCATGAACTAACATAAGGAACATTGTGTTAGTTTTTTTTTTAAGGTCTGGAGGAATTTAGCAGTGAACACATCTGGGCTCTAGTTGGACCACTTAAAAGTTAAAAATTATTGCTTCAATTTTATTGTTATAAGTCTCCTTAAGTTGTTTATATTCTCTTGGTTTAATTTTTGTAGGCGATACGTGTTTAGAAACCAATCCATTCTTTTAGATTTTCAGTTTAGTGGAATATATGTCTTTTAAGTATGTCATAATGATTTTTCAAATGCCGTTGTTAGCTGTTGTAATATCTCCCCTTTCATCTCTAGTTTTATGTATTTGGGTCTCTTTTGGTTATTTTGACCAAGAGTCTACTGATTTTGTTTATCTTTCTATTGATTCTTTGTATTGGTCCTTTGGTTTCTATTTCATTACTTTCTACTCTAATGTCTCTTGTTTCCATGTGTTAGTTTGGGCTCAATTGTTCTTGTTTTTCTAAGACCTTGAGACAAATCATTAAGTTATTACCTGAGGTTTTTCTGGTTTTTAAAATGTAGGACTTTACATAAGTCCTGAAAGGTTTGCAGATATTGCATTGATTTTCAGTTTAAATCAACTGTAAGCTTCCCTTGAAACACTTTTCATCAGAAGTGTTTGTCAAAATGCTTGACTCCTGGTAAACTTTAGCTATTGTTTCCATTTGAGAACAACTAAATACCTTGCCAATGAGTAAATGTTAATTTTTTCAAGAGTTTTGTGTCTTTGAAAGACTAGTTAGAATATGACTGAACATTATCAATGTTACTGGATTGTTACAGCACTCATTAGGTCCTCTGGACTAAACCAAGACCATATTCAGTGTAAGTCTTCCAGTGAATGAAAACGCTGAAATATAAGGATAACATAACTGCTCCTAGGTACGGAGGAGGAGAAGGTTTATTTTAGATATGAAGGAGAGCATAGCGAGAGGCAGAGACATCTTGGGAGAGTCCAGAGTGAACATGGCCCTGAGCCAGGGGTGTAGGAGAGGAGAGAGTCAGGAGATTAGGAGACCAAGAAGACAGGAGGGTAAAGGGTAGAAAAAAAGGCCGGGTAACCAAAATGGCTGGATTATATAGGAAAGGGCAGCTGGGGGAAGGGCAGCCCAGACCCTGGGCTGGAGAGTTCAGGATAGGGGTGGGTTATGCTAGCCTTACCCTGTAGCAGGTAGAAATTGAGAGATGCTGGGAGAACCTGGTGCCCAGGTCTGTTTTGATATGTTAAATAGGCCCCTCAGCCATTTGCCCCGGGTTTGAGACCAAAGAGATAGTGGAGATTATTATCTATGTGAAAGGACCTCACCCTGAGATTGGTTTGATGCATTCAGTGTCTTTTGTTGGAGAAGAATTGTGGTGAACAGGATTACTGGCATGTTTAATTTTTCTTTTGATTTGAATTAAAAAAAACATTCTTAACTATTGTCTACTTCTTCCCCTTTGTATGTATGTGTGTGTCTTTGGCAGAGAGACAGACTCTGGGGACCCTCCATGATAAGAATCAAACAGTAAGTAACTTTTGTGTGTATGCTAACACTGTGCTTGGATGTAGACTTCCTTTTCTGTGCCACTCCTTTTGTGGGAAAGCTTTTAACCTCCCTGGCTTCATGCTCTGTGGTTCTCATGTGTTGACAAGGCCAGATGTGACCAAATAGCCCTGTTACTGATAGAAGTAGGATATGAGTGTGAGGTGCCTGGTGCACACCTAGTGTGGAAAACCCCAGAAAGAAGTGAGCATTCATCTCTCTTTGCAAATGTCACAACTATGTACCACTGTGGAAGGTTCCTTGACTTTCTTTTCAGGTTTTCCCCTTGGATTTTGTTGAGGTTTTGAGACAAGCCGTCATGTAGCCCAGGCTGGTCTTAGTATGTAGCTAAGGATGATCTTGAACTCCCAATCTCTCTGGCTCTATCTCCACAGTGCTGGGATGTCCAGCTTATATTTTGTATTTGGTTTTTTTAAGTCATTTTTCTGTAATAAGACAGCACTCAGGAATACCCAGGGCCACGAATTTATGTACCGAACTATTATGCACTGAACTAGAAAGAAAAAAAAGCACCAAAAATCCAGCTAGCAGTAGCAACTTGAAAATTCTTTGATACCTGGACATTGAGATTTCTCAGTGGGTAAAGGCACTTGCCACACACCCTGACTACCTAGGTGTGATTCTTGGAACTCATGATAGAAGCAGAGAACTGACTCCTGACAGTTGCCCTCTGATCACCATTCTTGTGCTGTGTACAATGGTCTGAATGCACACGTATGCTTGTATATATGTACATCAATAATAAATAGATAACAATAAAGAAAACAACTCTTTAGGGTCATGTCTTTTTTTTTTTTTTAAAGATTTATTTATTATGTATACAGTGTTCTGTCTGCAGGTATATCTGCAGGCCAGAAGAGGGCACCAGATTTCATTATGGATGGTTGTGAGCCACCATGTGGTTGCTGGGAATTGAACTCATGACCTCTGGAAGAGTAGCCAGTGCTCTTAACCGCTGAGCCATCTCTCCAGCCCTAGGGTCATGTCTTGAAGCCTGCATTTAATTAATTCTATCTTCTATTTGTGTGCTCACAGTCAGTGCCTGGTATCTTGTGCCTGTCTCTCCATTCTTTGAGATAGTGACCACAATGAAGAACTTCTGTTTCCCACAAATGCTTAGCATATGATCCTTTGTACACAGGACTCCTGCTTTTGCAGAAGTAATGTGTATTGATTAAATGGAGAGCTTAACCTCTGAGATTTACTGTTGTTATTGTTTAGTGTTGCTTTATTGCTTTTAAATGTACTTTTTTATTTATTCTTAGATTATTTTTGTACATGCATACAGTGTATTTCAATAATATTCACTTCATCCCTCTTCCAACTTCTTCTAGATCCCTCTCATGTCTCTCTTCTCAAGTATGTATCTTCTTTTTGTTGTTGCTTATAACCTACTGATTCTAATTAGTGCTCCCCATATATGCATGGGCGTTTTGGTTTTTTTTGAAATAGGGTCTTGACATGTAGTTCAGACTGGCCTCAAATATACTACTTTCCTGTCTGAGCTTTCTGAGTGCTGGGATTATGGGAGTTCACCATGGTAACTGGTTGACTTATTTGTTTTAAAAGTGTCTTTACTATCATTGTCTTTGAAGGAGGAATGTGGACTGAAAATTTAGAAATAGATGTCGTATGTGACTCTCTGGTATCAGAAATGAGAGAAAGAGCAGTAGTATTTACCATTGACTGAACATTCATTAAGAAACAGGCTCTTTGCTAATTTTCTCAATGGTTCCACAGGGTCACTAAGCTCTTGGAGATGTGAGATTTGAATCCATGACTGTGTAGTTGCAGAGTCCTGGTTCTTACAATACTACTTACTGTTCCATGTGAATGGAGGTTTCCCTGAAAGACACTAGATATAGACCATTCTGAAACTCCCTCCTTCTGAAAGCACAATTTTGAAGCAGTAGGTTCTACTATAAGGTGTCTTTAAGGATGGGAGCAGGTAGAGTAAAAGTGACTTCTATACCTACAACACTGAAGGGAGTATTTTTACTTCCTTATTGACTATAAATGTTAAGTGAATCCATTTCATTTTTTTGGTGCCTGACACTTGTCTACAAGACAGATCAGTGGAGGCTTCATCATTCCTAGCATCCCAAGAAACCATAAAAAAGAGTAGTCTGACCCTTGAATCATGAGATTGGCTGAGCATAGGACCAATTTCTGAGACATCTTAAGCTTGAATCCTGCTTTCTTTAATCCCAGAACATTTCCACATTGGCTAATGAAATGAGAGACTCCAGAGAAACCATCAGAACTGCTGTCTACATTGGAGTAGGAGTCTCTGCTGGGCTGGCCCTGGCACTTATCTTTGCTGTTTTCATCCTTAAATGTAAGTTGCTGAATGTTGCTTATTATTCTTTCTGATAAAGAACTGTTACTATAGGAACCAGTGCAAACCTAGATAGAAACACAGTCTTCTAAGTAAACCTAAAGGTGGTTAGACTAGATACTCACTTGTCCTTCCAAATGCTGGCAGTTCTGATAACTAGTGATCATTCAAAGTTTCTATGCCTCAGGCAGATGCAATGGTAGATGTTTTATATTATTATTATCATCATCATCTTATAAACTAGAAAGTACTGTTTCTTCCTAGTCTAGGGCAGAGGAAAGCAAAGCTTACTGAGAGCAGCTGAGTTCTCAAAGTTCCATGGTGAGCAAGACACAAAGCTAGACCTTCAAGTCCAGGCAGACAAGCAGGATTGGCTACCTCTGGAGACAAAAACTAATCTTGGGACTGGTGGGATGGTTCAGTGGTTTAAGGTGCCTATCACAAGCTTGATACCCTGAGTTTGTTCCCAGGGACCCACATAGTAGAAGAAGAGAACTGACTTCTTCCTTCAGAATGTCCTCAGGCCTCCTTATGCAAGTAAAAGCATTTGGTTACCCCTTCCCTCTCCTCTCCCCTCCCCTCCCCTCCCCTCCCCTCCCCTTCCCTCCCCTCTCCTCTCCTCCCCTTCCCTCCCCTCTCCTCTCCTCTCCCCTCTCCTCATTTCTCATCCCCCTCTCTTCTCTCTCTTTCTCTAATTAATTGAAAAAGTTACTCTATTTATGTTTCAAATAAGTCTGCTTATTAGGAAACCCAGCAATACTGCCTTTCTCTATGTAGACTTCTATGTTGTTTTCTCAAGCATCTCCCTATAACACTGAACCAGGACTGGAATTCCAGAGCACTCCCAGCACTCAGAACACATAGCTATGTGTCTTTATTTAAACAAACAACTTGGGGTCTGGGCATGTAGTACCGTTATTAAAGTACTTTCATAGCTACAGGAAGCCCTTGAGACCCGTAAAACTAGGAGTGGTGGTATATACTTGTAATTCCAGAATGCTCTAGAGCAGTGGTTCTCAACATATGGCCACACATCAGATATCCTGCATAGCAGATATGTACATTATGATTCATAAAAGTAGCAAAATTACAGTTATGAGAGCAATGAAATAATTTTATGGTTGGGGGATTACCACATCATGAGGAACTGCATTAACATTAGGGCCTCAGCATTAGGAAGGTTGAGAACCACTGAACTAGAGGTGGAAATGGGAGGATCATAAGTACAAGGTCATCCTCAGCTACACAGTGACTTCCAGGCCAGGGTGGGCTGCAGAAGACACTGTCTCAGGAAGAAGTGTTTTCACTTTGGTTATTGTACTTGGAGACCATTATACCATACTCAAGACCCAAATGTTCCCGTCAGCCCAAAGCCTTATAATTGTGATACATTCTCTTTTCTCAGAGAGCAGAGAAGGCATTAACCAGAGTGCCGTGCATTACAGCAGCTTTTCTCCTTAACACACAACAGGGACCCTCTCTGTAGGATGATCAGCCATCTCGGATTTTCACAGGACTGAGGGAAGTTCCTAAGATATGGAACTTCCGTTGGTAAAGCTGGAACCATCTGGGAAAAACCAGATGACTTGATCACCCTGACTGTGAACCGAGATTGCGAAGGGCTTTAAGGAGGTTGGGTCCTATAACTATGATACACAGTATCAAATATAGTAGATGTGATTGATACCTGGCTGGGCAACCAGTATGTTGACAGGTTGAGCAACATGTCCAAATACACACAGTTTACTGATGGATACAGGCATTGAAATCCAGTTGTTTTCTGCCACTTTTTGGTAAATGGTTTTTTCCAAGAAAGAGATGACCCCATACACACTCACATAGGCTTGCCCAGAGACTGCATTCAAACACTGGAGACTGATCACCTGAATATGAAATCTAGAGCCCATTAAATGATAATGAGAGAAATGATAGCATGCCCTACTTTTTGGGTTCTTTCAAGACCTAGAAATTAGGGACTTTGGTAATTTATGTAAAATATAAGGAGGTGAGTATCCCTCTCTTAGAATACCACCCCATGTTGGGAGTTCTTTCTCTCTTTTTCTTAATAAATCTATGTTCATTCTCATCTAATTCATATATACTGAATGCACACAGGTTCCACATCCATGGATTCAACCATGAAGTCAAAAATAATTAAGAATTAGCTATACTTAAACATGTTTAAACTTTTTAATCCCCCAAAGAAGGCAGCAGAACAATTATTTATATAACATTTATAATTGCTAGGTATTATATTCTTCTAGAGATCATTTAAAATGTGTGGTAGAGTGTGACAGGTATTAATGATGTTTTACATAAGGAACTTGAGCACACGTGGATGTTGGTGTTTGTAGGAGTTCTTGACCAACCACAATGGATTTAGAGGGGGCAAGGGTTAACATAGAAGGTGTTTTTGAGGAATAGATCAAAATGTTCTGTTCAGTTTATAATTTTTTCACTGGATATTGTGTATAGCAATCTGACAGATTAAGTGGCCCATTCTTAAGTCATGACATCATAGTTACAAACTGGCTGTGTAGTGCCCATCTGTCCTCTTACCTTTTTGGTGGACTGTCCACGGACTTAGATGACCACCCATGCTTCACTACTGCTTAACCTCCTTCAGCCCTCTCCTAACCAAGGAAATGTCTGTTTCCTTTGCCAAGTCTTCATTTCTTCTTTTATGTTTCTCTTCTGAATCCACAATCTCACTTCTATCCTTGAAGTACTGAAGATAAAAGTTTAGTCAAGCCAAAATTGCTTCCATTTTACTAATAATCACAGATCACTTTGTCTTTATTATGGTTAATCTTCGTGCACTAATATCCCGAGTAAACTCCATACTTTGTTCTAAAATGTCTTCTCTTGGCTTTGGAAGCACCGTTTGTTGTATTTGATTGGTCAGTCCTTCCCATTATTTGGATACCTACCGTTCTGCCTGGTGTTTTAGAAGGTTGCACTCCTTAGGATTTAGCCTTTTTGTCTTTGTAAATCTTCTAGTTTCTAACATATATCCTATATACCCATAGACTTAAATATTCCCTTTCATCTTTTCAACGCTTAAAATGTCAGTAAAGCTCGTCTCCCTGTGCAGTGGATAGCTCCACTTTGGAGGTTCATACATTTGTTTGTCAGAAACAAGGCTCCTGCTTCCAAACTCCACTCACTAGGACCCACCTGTCCGGCCCTGGACTTCTCCATTCTTTCACTGCTGTTTCTCTGGTTGTTTATGCCAGAAATGCAGAAGTTGTCTCAGAGTCCTCTTTCCAATGTCTTAATATGTAATAAACCTTAGTCTCAGTCTCTGTACAAAATGTATCTCAAATTGCTCCATTATTCTGCATCTTGCTTGGTCAACCATTGTCCTTGTTTGTTTCTTTATTTCTCCTTCTGATCAGTTCTCTACATAGTAGTCAGGCTGGTTCATACTGTCACTTGATGATGCCATACATATCTTCCTGTGTCCTACCATCTGGATTCTTTTTGTTGTTATTTAATTGGTTTCAGTCTACATGATGGGGTCTCATATATTGCTTGCTTGCCTTGAACTCTTGGTCCTTCTGCCTCCACATCCCAAGGTTATGACTGAAAAGGTCATCAGGACCCAGCCTCAGCTCAACTTTCAGACTTTATTGGGGGCCACCCTCTTGTTCTAGTTCTAGTTTTGGTTTTGACACCAATCAAGGTCTTTACTGAGGGTAAATATCTGTTACTATTTATTCTGTTCCTGGAATTTTCCCCCTAGCTCTTAACATAAGTGACTCATTCTCTACTTTCAGAACAGACCTCAGAAGTCATGTCCTAACGTGATCTTCTAACCTTTTCTAGTTATGTTTTAGTATGGTGCTGGTTTCCTTTGGTAATGCATCACAATTTGAAACTTTTTTTTGTCCTATCTTCCTTCCTTCCCTCCTTCCTTCTTTCCTCACTAGGATACATGCTTCATGGAGTCAATGTTCCATGGACTACCCTTGTCTTTCCTTGGTGCCTTACCAAACTGGTACACATAGAATAAGCCTCATAATATTTCTTGAATAAGAGCTATGCATTATTATTACATTTAATGTAATCCTAAGACATTACTGATAATTTGGTTTAATTTGTTCTTGGCAAGACCAAATTTTACTAGCAACTCTCACCTCCAATCAGTCCATTTCATTTGTTATTTTGATTATCTTAGAAAAGCACTCTAATTGATTTTTCTTCCCCATTATTTAGGGCATTCTAAAAGGAAAAAGAAGTTACAGAATTTGAGGTAAGAACAATGGCAACTGGAAAAGGGTGTTGGGGAAAGGGAAGGGTATATAATATGGTTTTATTCTCTCTCTGAGAAATTCTTACTTGGAGCTTGGAAACCTTAGGTTAGGCTTCCTTTGTTTATGAAAGGAAAATTCAATAGTTGCCCTCCTGTACATTTAGCTTCCTCAGTTCTAAACTTGACATGTATAATTTGCCTCCTCATTATTAACAGATACTTATCTCTAATGTCCAATGAACTGAATCTTTAACTGAGTGTTTACTATTTCATGGTGCTACCAAAATGAGAGAGAGAGAGAGAGAGAGAGAGAGAGAGAGAGAGAGAGAGAAAGTCTTGAAGCAGCTATGGTGAGGGCTTTCATAGCCAGCCTAGGCATTTCCTACTGAGGCAGCATGTGGACATGACCTGGGCAGTACTCTTACTGATACAGCACATACCTAGAGCAACTGAATCGGGATCTTGGGGGATTGTGCCTGAGGTGGCATAGTTCTCTAAGCTCCTCACGTGATCCTTGCCATTATTCCACTCCCAACTGCGTGCGTGCATGCACAGGCTCACACACACACACACACACACATACACACAAACATATACACACACATACACACGCATGCACACACACATATACACACATACATGCACATACACACACATTTTACAGTTTCAGTAAGATTCAATACATGAAAAATTGCAATGTATTTCAAGAGAAAATATGATTATCTGCTGAGTATTATAGGCGCCCACATCTTACCTCAGAATCAACAAAATTCAAAATGCTCCAAAGACAAAATAATTATAAAGTGAAAAGTCATATAAATCCAAATACAGTATTTAATTATTGGTACCATTATTCTTTATTACAAGTGAAACTGGAAACATGATACTACTCATAGGTAATGCTGACAGGCATTATCTACTAAGTATCTGAAATGGTGTGCTCAAATTAAGCTCTACCTGTCACTGTCAACCTACAGCAAGCTAGGACCTAGAATGCTGCATTGACTGTTATAACTCCAGCACAATGCCTGATAAATACCAGTAACCAGTTCCAATCAATGAATGATCCAGTGTTACACACAGAAGCCCAGCTCCAGGGTGAGAAAACAGAGGAACAGGGTTTACTAACACATGGTGTCTATGGGTATGTATGTATATATATTTCACTGCAGTAATCTACAGATGCACTGGGCAGTGTGTAACTGTCTTGAATTAAAAATCGTATATGTCTGGGGGCTGGAGAGATGGCTCAGCAGTTAAGAACAGTGGCTGTTCTTCCAAAGGACCCTGGTTCAAATCCCAGCACCCACATGGCAGTTCACAGCTGTCTGTAATGGCTTGGTGTGGTGGCGCACACCTTTAATCCTAGCACTCGGGAGGCAGATGCAGGTGGATCTCTGTGTCTACAAAGCCAGCCTGGTCTACAGAGTGAGTTCCAGGACAGCCAGGGCTGTTACACAGAGAAACCCTGTCTCAAACCTCCCCCCCCCATCATATATGTATATGAATGACATGAAAACAGATGGAAGACTATTTGGGGCGCAAGAAATGAAGATGAGGTGTGTGAATATGGGCAGAGTACAGAATATATAGCTATGAAAAGGTCATCATGAAACCCATATTTTTTACAATAAATATAGGTCTTAAAACCATAGAAAACCCCAAACTAAATGAATAACCAAGCAACCAACCACAAAAAAAAAAAAAAAAAAAAAAAACAAACCAAACCAAAAAACCCGAGTTGACCCAAGCCATGATGTTGGGAAGAAACAATTCTAACTGAAGTCTGGTGGAGTCCATAACACATTCACACTTTTTCTTTTGAAACTGTTGAAGCTCACAGGGGGCTGAAACAACAGTGCAAGGGTCATCAAAACCCTTTATCTTCAGCTCCTACTCAACACCTGGAACACCTGTGCTGTCATTCTCAAAAAACACAAGACTTTCTCTCAACCACTTGTAAGTGTGTTGCAGGCATCTTGACACATCCCCAAACACTTTGGCCTACAACTTCTAAGAATAGGGACCTATGGTTTGCATACCTAAGAAAATTAAGAGTAATTTACATGCTACATAATTGTTCCCCAAATTACTGTCTGGCTTTCCTTCAGTGAGCTTCCAGGAAAGTGTCATTGCTGCTGTGATCAGTGAAGCCTACTCTTTGAACTCTGTTCTCTGGTGTCTGGGAAATTCTTCTATCAACTTCAACGTTTCATTTTTCAGCCTCATCAGCCACTTCTCTCCAGTGGGGTTGGCGAATGGAGGAGCAGGAAGGATTCGTTCAGAGGAAAACATCTATACCATCGAGGAGAACGTATATGAAATAGAGAATTCAAATGAGTACTACTGCTACGTCAGCAGCAGGCAGCCATCCTGACCACCTCTGGGCTGTCACTTTTTAAGGCTCCCCTTCATTTTTGACTTTGGTATTTTCCTTTTTGAAAACTATGAGATATATCACCTTACAAGTTTTGGAGGTTCTGTCCATAGCCACTGAGAAGAGTGTTCCTGTTTCCTGGGGATAATTTGTTCACAAGGAGATTCAATTGAAACCTATGCTATATTGATTGATTAGATCATTCATTACCTCTGAGTTTTGGGGATAGGATCTCCTAATGCAGAGACTGCAGTCATGGATGTTGAGGCTCACATGTGCTTTCATACATTAGGAATGCTTAGTATGATGTATCTGGAGCTCTGGGGTATTCAGATTTGTGGTGTGTCCACAAAGCTCCTGAACAGGTAGGGGAACATTGGGCTAAAAATAGGTTGGTGCAGGTGTCTCTTGATGCAGGATATCTATAAAGAGGCTGCTGGCTTTTCTAGAGATTTCTGACCTTGAAAGATTAAGAAAGAGCCATGTGGCACTTGCCTATAATTAGATAACTTGGGAGCCTGAGGCAGGAGGGTGGCGAGTTGAAGGCCAGCCTGGGCTATGATGGTGAGACTTTGTCTCAAAAACGCAAACAAGCACACACCAGCAGGCTGGAAAGATGCCTCAGACAGTGAAGCACTTGTACAAACATGAGGGACCAGAGTTTGATCCCCAGAACCCACATGAAAAAGCCAGGCATGGTAGTGCGTGCTTATAAACTCAAGAGACAGGGAGGTGAAGGCCAAGCAGGTCCTTGGGGCTTGGCTGCCAGTCAGCTTAGCCTAGCTGTTGAGACTCTCCAAGTCAGTGAGAGCCCCTGTCTCATAGTAAGGTGGACTTTGTTCCTAATGAATGATGAGGGTGGTTGCCCTCTGGTCTCTGAACATATGTACATGTATCTGCACACACACACACAGAGTCACACATAAAAGAAGGGAAGGAAGAATCAGAACAGGACTAAAGGATAGTGAAGGTTCTCTCCGGACCTGCTGCCTCTCTGTAATGTATAGCTCTAAATGGCTCTCCTCTGCCTCTCTGTAATGTATATCTCTATGTGGCTCTCCTCTGCCTCTCTTAAGATTGCTTCTGAATGGGAGCAAGGTGGTGCAGACCTGTAGTTCATTCCGGCACTCAGAAGGCTGAGGCAGGAGCATGGGGCGTTTATGAGCATTGTGTGCTACATAGCCAGACTCTCTTTCACATGAGAAAAAGATTGCTTACAGGCCTTTTTCTGCTGACTGTAAAAGGAAACTCTCTTTGCAAAAGCCAAACCTTGCCTGTTGTGTGTTCTAAGGGAACTGCCTCAGACAACTTCTCCATTCAGGGAGGAAACTGGAGCTGTGCCTTCCACAGATGAAGAACCACTGACTGGGACACAGGAAGACAGAGGCCTTGCAGCAATCTCTATAGTCAGCAGAAGATCCTTTGGTAGAAGGGCAGTGGTCACCAAACTTCATTTCCAAGCTGATGGAGATCAGGTTCATCTGGCTTATGACTGCCTGCCCAGTGCCTTGGTCTCTGTTGGTTCCCATATATACCAGAACCTTCTTAACTAGCCCCAGAGTGAAAAAATTAAATGAGCGGAAAGGTAGCTTTGTTGAAAGATGTTTTGCTTTGGGGAGCTACTGTGTACATCAGAAGACATTCATCAGCAAGGACACAGGCACCTGCCTGCTTGTACAAGTTTTTCCTGTATGAATTTTGTTGTTTAGGCTGCATCTAGCTAGTTGGGGAGGTACTGGCTTTCTCAGGTGGGTATGGGAGGGAGACCATTTGACGAAATCCATTAGAGATAAAAGCTCTCATGCAGCTGGGAAAACTAATCATAAATGTTCTAAAAGTATAAAACTGTACTGGGAAAGAACTTTGAGCATATTTAAGCTAGATAAATGGTTTCCTCCATCGAGGTACACTTAGACTTATCTGAAAAAGACTTTAAGCAAGGGTGTGTATACGAAGATGATCACTGTGTTGACATTTGCAGGGACTTTTACATCAGTAGGGGGATGGGTGATTGCATGGTGTGATGGTTTATATCTATTGCTAACTTGACAGGAGTAAGAACAAGAGCATTCTTGTTTCTACTATCATGTCTTCCCACCATGAGGGACCATATCCCCTTAATTTGTAAGTCAAAATAAACCCTCCACTTTTAAAGAGGCTTTTGTCATAGCAACTGGAAAGTCTCTTTAATACACAGTATGGATAGGGTTAAAAAGAGGTAGGTAGCTTTACTGAGAGCTTTTGTTTTGCAGCTTTTGGTTTTTGAGATAAGGTCTCCTGTATCTCAGGCTGCCCTTGAACTCACCAGGATGGCTTTGAACCCCAAATCCTTCTGCCTTTTTCTCTCAAGTGCTGTGTCTACCATGCCTGGCAACAAATGCTGCTAAGTGTATTTGTGTAATGTGCAGGCATTTTGGTAGTTGGACAATAGAATGAATCACACTTCTGGCCTTGTGAAATGTCTAATTCATCCCAACAGGACGAAGGATCATATCCATTCACTCAGATCTTTATTAGTAACTACTTCCTGATGGACACTATTTAGTCTCTAGAAACATCAGAAAAGACATAATCAAAATCTCTACCATGAAGTTTATACTATTTGTCAGAGGAGAATACAACATTTTTAAGTCAAGAAAGAATGTTCTAGAATTGTATATATTTTTTTGCTTAAATATGGGAAAAAATACCCAAATCAATAATTATACCATAGGCTCTTTCAGTTTTTCCTTTTGCATACTTTCTTTAAAATTTGAATTTTTTTTGTTTTCCTTTGTTTATAATAACTAACGTAAGCATTATCACAGTGATTTCCTGTTTCCTGTCCTCATGGTCAAGGGCAGCAGAAGGTGGTAGTAAGCTGGAACTAAAATCCTTTCTTTTTAGAGTTGTAGTCACTAGACATCAGGTATTTGGGATGCAGTTGGTGGGTGTGGCACAGAAAAAATTAGGGAGACAAAGGATAGTAAAAGGGGCCCAGGAAATGGAAAAGAGGTAGGTTAAAGCCTTCAAAATAAGAGGGCGGAGAGATGGCTCCTCAGCTAAAAGGGATTGCTGTGCCATCATGAGGACTAATTTTTAGAACTCGGCACCTATGCAACAGGACTGGAATCTGCCGCATGCCTGAACCCTAGTGGAAGGGGCAGGGAACAGGATGGCTGGGAGAATGGTTGATTATATGGTGCGATAGTTTACATTGACTGCTAATTTGACAGGCTCTAAATTCACCTTGGAGATGGATCTCTGGCCATGTTTCTGAGGTAATTTCTAGATTGAGTTAAATGAGGTGGGAGGACCTACCCTAAGTGTGGGTGGGGCCTTTCCATGGGCTGGTGTTCAGGGAGAGCCCCTCCTCATAGAAACAGTTAGGGAGAAATGGAGGACACATGATTCCCTCTTCTAGTCTTTGTGCATGTGCTTAGGCACATGTACTGCATACACATGTGCATGTATACACGCGCACACACACACACACACACACACACACACAACCACAAATCTTTAAAAAATGTAACACAAAATCCAACTCACAGTAATATGAAGAATGAAAAGAAATTGTATATACAAGTAACCTCGAGAGAGATACAGGGCAGCCAAAGTAAAATGAATAAAAACAAAAAACTAAAACAAGCAGTAAGAAAAAAAGCCAATGAAATGACTCAGTGCAAGCCATCAGGACTTGAGTTGGATCCCCAAGCCCCTGTCAACTTAACTTTGAACCCTGGAACCTATGGTGAATGGAGAGAAATGACTCCTCAAAATTGTTCTCTGACCTCCACTTTCATATTGTGTCATTCCTGAACCTATGGTCACACATACTCATAATATACATACAATAATAATAATAAATTAAAAATTTTAAAAAGAAAAAGAGTTCAAAGCTTATAGAAAGTTTAAGGCCTGATTGGGATGCATGAGACCTTATCTCAAAACAAAACCAAGAATAAAACCTTCAAAAAGCAAGAAATCAAAGACTGACAAGATGGCTCAGCAGTGAAACAGATTTGTTTTAAAATTACTAAGGCTGGAGTTCAGAACCCAGCATCCATGTAACATTCTGGTGTCTTGCACATGCCTATAACCCCATCTCTGTGGTGTGTGTGTGTGTGTGTGTGTGTGTGTGTGTGTGTGTGTGTGTGTGGTGTGTGGCTGGCTTCTATCAAAGCAGAGCAAATCTGAGACCCAAATTCTGGGAAAGACCATGCCTCAAAATAACAAGTGGAGAGGGATAGAGGAAGTCACCCAAAGACCTCTTCTAGCCTTCACTCATGTTCACAGACACAATCACCATACATATGCTTGTATGTATACACAGAGTCACACAAATACATACCACTAACTAACCAACTAACTAACTAGATAGCTAACTTACTAACTAACTGTGGTGGTTTGAATAGGAATGGTCCTCATAGACTCATGGGTTTGAATTCTTGGCCCCCAGGGAATGACACTATTAGGGGATGTGGCAGTGTTGGAGGAGATGTGTCCCTGTGTGGTCAGGGTTTAAGGTCTTAAATATGCTCAGGCTATGTCCAGTGTGGCACAGTTTCCTTCTCTGCCTGCAGATCAAGAAGTAGAACTCTCAGATCCTCCAGCACTATATCTGCCTGCACACCACCGTGCTTCCTGCCATGGTGATAATGGACTAAACCTCTGAAACTGTAAGCAAGCCCCAATTAAATGTTCTCCTTTACAAGAGTTACCGTGGTCATGGTGTCTCTTCACAGCAATAGAAACCCTAACTAAAACATTAACTAACTAGCTAACTAACTAACTAACTAATTAACTAACTTTCAAAATCAAGAAGGTTATAGCCCAATTGGTAGAGTACTTGCCTACTGTGCACAAACCCTATGTTGATCGCCAGCACTGCATACATGGGGTATGGTAGATACTTCTGCAATCCCAACATTCTGAAGGTAGAGGCTAGAAGGTGAGAAGTTCAAGGTCATCCTTAGTATATCTGAGGTTGACCTTTGTGTGCAGAAAGATCAGAATCAGCCTGGGCTATGTGAGAGCCTGTCGAGAGAGAGAGAGAGAGAGAGAGAGAGAGAGAGAGAGAGAGAGA
>CAJQZJ010032716.1:5170834-5243140 GCA_907164525.1 Lophiomys imhausi
AGAGAGAGAGAGAGAGAGAGAGAGAGAGAGAGAGAGAGAGAGAGAGAATTGTAATTTTCAGGAGTCTATTCTGTTCTTAACCAGCATGGGCTTGGGAATCTCACTCATGTTATGAAGCTTAGGAGGACGTGACTTTACCCACTAAGCCATTTGGTCCTTGATTAGTTTCTTCCTTCACTGAGGAAGCCATCAACCTGCAGCTTCTACAGAGATCCTTTGAACATCCTTAGACATCCTGCCCATGTCTAAGCTGACATCCTCTAGTTGGGTGCTGGATTCCATCCATTTGCCTCCATTGCTCAACAAGTCTTCTTTTCCTTTTTGTCAAGAAAGCAACTTGAGAGCTAAGGTAGGAGGATGGTGAATTCAGTACCTAGCTTGAATAATCTTCAGATCACACATACACACACTGTTATGGGCTTTCTGTTTATTTTTTGAGCTAGAGACTTACTTTGTAGCCCAGACTAGCCTCGATCTCACTGAAATCCTCCTTTCTTAGCCCACTGAGTCCTGACATTACATGTGTGAGCCCCTACATCTGCTTCATACTGTCATTTTCTTTTAGACAGCTCCTCAGGTATCCCAGGCTGGCCTCAGAATCAATAAGTAGCTGAGGATGACCTTGAACTTGTGATCCAACATATCCCACATGCTTGGACTGTAGATTTATATCACCATGACTGGTTTAATCTCATATGAATGATCAAATGAAGGCTTCATACATGCTAGGCAAGATGTCTACAAGCTGAGCTATACTCCCACATTTCATACTGGTAATTTTATCATTAAAAAAGAGAAAAAAGGAACAAACAGCATATTCGCAAATGGATCAAGAGTTCGAGCCTAGCTTTGGCTACAGGGTGAATTGGAAGCCATGTGGGCTGCTTGAGACCTTGTCTCAGAAACATAAACAAACAAAACCCAATCAAATCAAAACTATTTCTTAGTCATACTACCTAGCCTGCACCCCTCCATTTTGTTCTTCTTACCAAAATTCTGGCTATAAAAAACTGAGGACTCTACTTTAAGATAATAAAATGTGGGCGATGGTGGCACACATCTTTAACTGCAGCACTCTGGAGGCAGTGGCAGGGTGGATCTCTGAGTTTGAGGCCTGCCTGGTCTACAAAGTGAGTCCAGGACAGCCAGGGCTACACAGAGAAACCCTGCCTCAAAAATAATAAAATGCCTGAATGGCCATAGCCTAGGCAAATAGATTTTACTTGCCCTAAGTGATTTGTTTCACTCAGAAAAAGGTTACATTAACTTTTTTTCTTTCTTTTTGGTCCCAGAGATAGATCCTAGGACTTGCTGACCTTGAATCATAGCTCCAGCCTCTCCCTCAGTTCCTTCATTATCTTGTATTCTAGGACTTATGCTGAGTAGTTAGAGTACAGGGTTTAACTAATAGGGCCACTATAAGCTTTTATAGTCCCGGAAAACCATATCAAGATCCATACTTTTACAAAAACCCCTGTCAGGAATGGGCATGCAGGTGGTGGTGGTTCGTGCCTGCTTGTCTAAGCCCATCACTTTGCTACAGAATGATAGCCGATAGCCGTGAGTTGAATCCGATATGAGATAAAATGAGCTGTAGGCATTCCTTGGCCAGAGAAAGAGCCCTCACCAAAAATAAATGAATAATAATATCCCCACTTAGATGGGTTGTGAGGTGAAGGCTATAGCAAGACGAGGAGATCTCTAGTGGTAAGATGGTGCCTTTGTTGCCTTCCTAGACTTATGTGAGGTACAGGTAGCTGTATCCAATTGCAGCTGCATTTCAAGAGATTTAAGAACACCAGATGCTATGCTAGATAGTAAATGGCTATTGAAGGTCTCAGAAACCTCAAGACAGTTTTGGCTCTGACATTCAGCATTCTTTCTCTCTCCACTATCAGGATGTTCCCCTCCTCAGTCAAGGTCAAACAGCCTGAGGGATCTTGAACCCATGATCCTGCTTAGATTAGACATCCGCTGCTTAGAGAGCTTCAGTTCACAGCATCTTAAAAGCCTTCTGGGTCTCCAGCTGTTGCCTTGTTTTCTTATTCCTTACTCTCATTTCCACTGCTGTCTGCAACATGGGCAGGTCACTGGCCCTGCAGTTGCCAGATGGGCAGGACCAACCTTAGCCCTGATCTTCACAGATCTTACTTGGGGTCATTGCCAGTGCCTTTGCATTTGTTTGAGCTTGACACACAGGGGCTCCTTGTCTTTATGCCCCTCTGGCCTCCTTGGGCTGCTTCTGGCTGTGTGTGGGCATGTCTTCTGTGTTGGTCTTCTCATAAAGGCTGTTACCAGGAAGACCTCATGGCCTTGCATGAGCACAGAAAATCCTTAGCGCAGCCATTCCCCTGGGTACTAATTCAGGCTCCTGGCTTTCAAACACCATTTCTAAGCCAGTGACTTTCAGTGTCCCTCCATACTGCCATGGTCTCTTCTAAAGACATCCCACATTAACATGACTCAAACCCAGGATTTCTTCTCCAGCCCTGTGGTGGGAGCAGCTCTTCCCTTCCCTGCTGATGGGCCCTCCTGTCATGCACAGCTCAGGCCTGAGTTACTTGTCCTCTAATTTAGAGTCCCAGCCTAGGAAGCCCAGTTTGCTCTGCCTCCTGAGCCACAGTCATGAGTGTTTGGTTTCATTGATCATGTTGCCCCTGGTTGTCTCTTCCACAGTAAATTCCTGTGACAGACACTAAGGTGTCCTTGTTTGTCAGTCTAGCACTCACAGCAGTCCTCAGAGGTCATCAGGTGCTGGGACCCCCCCCCCCACACACCCTAGCAATGACTCTGGAGAAATGAGTCCTCATGAAGTTGCTCTTGAGTCCCATGCCTGGCCTCTCCCTTACTCCTCTGTATTGCTGCCCCTTTGAATGTTTTCATTTTTTAAAATTGATTTTACAATGCAATCACAACCTCCCTCCTCCCAGTTTCATCCTCTCATCCACTTCCCATGTACCACCCCCACCCCATACCGCTCACTCTGACACATCAAATTGCATCAGGGCTAAGTGTTTCCTCTTCCACTGAAGTAAGACAAGGGAGGTCTGTTAGAAAAATGGGGTCCAGAGGAACGCAATAGAGACCAAGTCTGAGATAGTCCTCACTCCAGTAGTTAGGGGAGCCATTTAAGGACCAAGAAACCCATCAGTTTTATATGTGTGGTGGACCTAGGACCAGTCCATGGAAGTTCTTTGGTTGGTGGTTCAGTCTCTATGAGCCTCCCACCCCCACCCGTTGGCTATGTGGGTCTTCTTATGGTGGCCTTGACTCCTTCAGCTCCCTAGGACCTTCCCCAAACCCTTTGCGAAGGCTCCCTGAGTTTTATCTAATGTTTGGCTGTGGGTCTCTGCATCTGTTTCCATTACCTGCTGGATAAAGCCTCTCAGAAGACAGTTATGTTAGGTTCCTGTCCAATTCCCTCTCTCCATCCACTTCAGATGTCTATTTTATCTCCCCTACTTAGAGTGATTCAAGCATCATCCTTTTTTTAAATAATTACCATATTCATCACTTCGCAGTGTGCCCTGATGAATTCTCCTTTTGGTTATGTTTTTAAAAACATATATTAAATATATATGCAATAAAAAGTATATGTATTAAAACATGTATTTCTTCATAGATACAAGCTTTGAAGAGATCAGGGGTCTTTGATTCATTGATCGATGCCAAATTCACAGAACAGCATAGAGAGGTAATAAATATATAAAATGAGTAAACGGGTTAGCATTATATTAATATTGTGTATAGTAAACATGGATACCTTGTAATTTTCAAATATCTTTATGATCTCAAAATTAAAAGCATATTATCATTTTAAAGATTTGTTTTTATTGCTCTAATCGTGTATATCTGTGTATGTCTGTTTGTGGTTATGTATGTGAGCACAACAAGGATGGTTGGATTATCTGCATCACAACCACAATGATGGTGGTTGTGAACCTCCCTGCATGGGGCCTTGGAACCTCTCTCAGAATCCCCGCAAGAGCATTAGGGACTCAACCAGTGGGCCTTCATTGCAGCCCTAATATTGATGTATAATGAGAGTAGTATTCATATTCCCTCAGTCCCAGTCTAGTCATGATACCTGTGGAAGAGCAGTGAAAAACTTCCCAAATAACCCTTATCATTGACCTATGTAGGATTTGGCTGTCTTCAGATACAATTACCTAATTTTTGTGTTCAGCATGAGTAAGGCATAATCCCATTCTGCAGGAGCCACTTTAACAATTGTTCTCCTATTTTTTTGTCAGTGCAAATCACAGTTCTTGGGTCTGTGAGGTGACTCAGTAGATAAAGGTGCTTGCCACCAAGCCTGAGGACCTAAATTCTGGGACCTATACTTTGGGAAGAGAGAATGAATTCCTGGTCGTGGTCCTATGACCTTGGTATATACCCAGTGGCATGCTTATGCCCTGTTCCTTCCCTCAAATAAATAAATATAATAGGGAAATGCAGCTCTATTCCAAGGAAATAAAGTGTATTTTGAGCTAAATATGAGCAAGCAAGGCCTATAAGCAATTTATCCTGAATATTAAGTTCCACCATGGATTAGGTTACATGAACATTTATAGTCCGGGGACAAAGGAAGTCATAAATCAATGCATTTACCAAGTATCCTGGTGGGAACATCAGGCAGATGGGCCACAGCAAAACACAGAAATCTCTTCTATATATTTGAGATGTTCTAAAATTCTCAGCATTATGGCTGGTGGAAGCTAGATGGGTGAAAATGTCATAGTACTTTTCAGAAATTGTTCCTGGTTGTCACAAGGGTGTTAGCTGAGATGCAGAGGTCAGTAGTAAATGACCACTGAATGATGGGAGAGAATTGATGCTCTTTATGGCTCTAGAAACACACATTCCCATCCTTCCACTGTCTCTCTGCTGGATCTTCACAGTCTACAGGGAACTACAGCTCAAATTCTAATGGCTGAGATGTACTCATGTGTTCTTCTCAAACACGTAAAGACAGAAATAAAAGGATTCTTGAGTTGCATTTCTCTGATGATTAAGGATGTTGAGCATTTCTTCAAGTGTCTCTCAGTCATTAGGGATTCCTCCTTTGTGAATTCTCTGTTTAGCTCTGTTCCCCATTTTTTGATTGGATTATTTGGTTTCTTGGCATTTGATTTCTTTGTAAATTATGGATATTAGCCCTCTGTCAGATGTGGGGTTGGTGAAGATTTTTTTCCCAATCTGTAGGCAGTCGTTTTGTTTGAATGACAGTGTCTTTTGCCTTACAGAAGCTTTTCAGTTTCATGAGGTCCCATTTACTGATTGTTGGTCTTAGATCCTGAGCTGTTGGTGTTCTGTTCAGGAAGTTGTCACATGTGCTGATGAGTTTGAGGGTTTTCCCCACTTTCTCTTCTAATCGATTTAGTGTGTTAGGCCTTATGTTAAGGTCTTTGATCCACTTGGACTTAAGTTTTGTGCAAGGTGATAAGTATGGGTCTAATTTCATTCTTTTTACATGTGGACATCCAGTTAGACCAGCACCATTTGTTGAAGATGCTGTCCTTGCATCTCACACCTGTCAGGATGGCTAAGATCAAAAACTCAAATGACAGTACATGCTGGTGAGGTTTCAGAGAAAGGGGAACACTCCTCCATTGCTGGTGGGAGTGCAAACCTGTACAACCACTATGGAATCTGGAGATATCTTAGAAAACTTGAAACAGCTCTACCTCAAGACCCAGCCATACCATTTCTGGGTATACATCCAAATGATTTCTCACCAAACCACAAGGATGTTTCCTCATCTATGTTCATAGCAGCCTTATTTGTAATAGCTAGAAACTGGAAACAACCCAGATGTCCCTCAACTGAGGAATGGATATAAAAAACTGTGGTACATCTACACAATGGAATACTACTCAGCTATCAGAAACAACGAAATCATGCAATTTGCAGCCAAATGGATGGAACTAGAAAAGCCCATCCTGAGTGAGCTAACCCAGACTCAGAAGGATGCACACGGCATCTATTCACTTATAATCGGGTTTTAGCCATATAGTACAGGATAACTATGCTACAGCCAATGTACCAAAGGGAACAGGAACATAGACTTTGTTTCTTGTCAATCAGACACTTTGCCCTAGTGGTGTTGCTTTGTAGGCCCCCAGTGTATGAGGAGGCTCCCAGCCCTCATATGACTGCTGAACTGGGGTGGGGGACTAATATGTACAGACACTGCACTCCGGAGGAGTGAGTTGGAAGGGATATAGGGTAGAGGGTGGGAGGGCAGGACTGGGAGGGGTGGAAAGAGGGCACTGTGATGGAGATGTAACCTGAAGTAATAAATAAACATTAAAAAAAAAAGGATTTCTAGTACCCAGCAAAGTGTTATTACATGGTAGATCTCATCTAGTTACTCAATTGAATTTCAGAATGTAAAGGAGGTTACTTTTGGGAACCTGGAAAGCTGTTACCCATCATGGTCTGTCCCCTTCATCTTATGAGCGAGTAAGCCATAGGACACCCTGTGAGATGGCTCAGTGACAGGGAGCTCTAAATGGGCAGAATGGTGAGCGCTATGTGTTGCTAACGAGTTTTATTTGGAAAAAAGTCATGTGGGTTTTATAATTTTCAAAATCTTTCAATAAAAAGAATAATTTTTAAACTTATGTATTTCAAAAGGTCTCAGTGTTTGGCCATTATTTTGCAGCATAGTTTTCTGATCTCTGTCAAGTACAGAGGTTGTTATTGTAAGCAGTGAGAGGCCCGAGGCTGAGCTCACAGGGCTCCATGACAATTGTTACTGGCCTCAAGAAGGTTGGAGATGGAGCACCTTCCCCTCTCTGAGACAATCTCTGAATCTTTAAGTGAGAAATGGTGTTACTGAAGTATTAGGCAGGCAGACTTGCTCATGTTTTTATAGTTTGGAGATTAAGAAGCAAAAGTTGGAAGCTAGGCCCATATGGCATGGACCCAGGTAAGTGTAGCTTTTACAGCTCATCGAAGAAACTCCTTTATGCAAATAGGGACCATGACAAAAAGCTATAACTGGTCAAAATTCAAAGGATAAATGACTATGGGGTTCTCAGCCCCAGTTGATGCAACTACAACCCACCTACACATCTGAGACCCAAAAAACATCTTGGAATTATGGTTGTAAAGATTATAAGAGCTTGAGGACCAGAGGTCTGTGGAAACACTACACTTTGTCTTTGATATAGGACAATGAAGTTGCATCCATGAAATTCCAACTGTATGGTACCTAAACAGGACCTAAACAATGACAACAGCTGACATGTTAATATGTGGTAGGAAATCTCAGAAGATCACCCTCCTAGATGAAGAACTCCAGGCAAGTTTTATATATATATATATATAATTTATTTATTATATATAAATATATAATATTTATTTTTTAAAATTATTTTTTAATGTTTATATTACTTCAAGTTGCATCTCCATCATAGTGCCCTCATTTCACCCCTCCTAGTCCCCTCTCCCCCCTCCCACCTGTCTACTCCTTCAGAATGGGGTGCCCTACATATCAGTCCCCAACCCCAGTTCAGCAGTCATATGGCTAAGAGCTTCCTCATATACTGGGGGCCTTCATGGCAGCACCACTTTAATTATTTTTTATTTTTATTTTTCTGTTGTGTTCTTACTAGATCTCAGTTTTCTTATTATTTATTTATTGCTTCAGGTTACATCTCTATCACAGTGTCCTCTTTCCACCCTTCCCAGTCCCTCCCTCCCACCCTCTACCCCCTAACCCTTTCATCCCACTCCTCTGGAGTGGAGTGTCCCTACATAACAGTCCCCAACCCCAGTTCAGCAGTCATATGAGGGCCAAGAGCCTCCTCATACTCTGGAGGCCTACAAGGCAGTACCACCTGGGAAAAGTGTCTCAATGACAGGGAGAGAAATCAAACAAACAAACAAAAAGTCTATGTCCATGTTCCCTTTGGTGCATTGGTTGTAGTATAGATATCCTGTACTAAATAACAGCACATGCTAGCGAGGGTGTGGAGAAAGGGGAACACTCCTCCATTGCTGGTGGGAGTGCAGTCTTGTGCAACCACTAAGGAGGTCAGTCTGGCGATATCTTAGAAGACTTGGAATAGCTCTGCCTTGGGACTCAGCCATACCACTTCTGGGTATATACCCAAATGACTCCACTGAATCACAAGGAAGTTGCCTCATCTATGTTCATAGCAGCCTTATTTGTAATAGCTAGAAACTGGAAACAACCCAGATGTCCCTCAACCGAGGAATGAATTAAAAAACTGTGGTAAATCTACACAATGGAATATTATTCAGCTATCAGAAACAAGGAAATTATGCAATTTGCAGCCAAATGGATGAAACTAGAAAAGCTCATCCTGAGTGAGCTAACCCAGACTCAGAAGGATGCACATGACATCTATTCACTTGTAATATTTTATATAAATATATAAATAAAAAATAACATATTTATTATTTATAAATATATTATATATATACAAAATTAAACACATTCAGAAAGTTTTATTTATATTTATCTTAAATTACTTTATTTTGTGTGTATGGGCATTTTACCTATACATATGTCTGTGTATCACATGTGTGCCTGGTACCCTTGGGAACCAGAAGAGGGCATTGTTTCCCCTGAACTGGAGTTACAGATAGTTGTGAGTCACCATGTGGTTACTTGGAATCAAGCATGAGTCCACAAGAAGAAGAACAGTTATTTTCAATAACTGTGCCAGGTTTCCAGAACAACAGTTTGTACTTATATACTTACATGAGAATTTACATTTAGCAACAAGAATTAAAGAAAAAAACCAAAAAGTAGAAAAAAGTTAAAGTTTTTAATGATCTAATTTGATTTAGATTAGATCTAATAATATAATATATATTTATTATATAATAAAAATATAATTACATATTAATTTTATTAATTATTACATAGAGTAATTTAATTATTGTATTATTACTATAATAATTGTATATGATTATATAATAATAAATTATATAAAATATAATTAATAAATTGGAGAGATTTAAATGAATTATCTTTTAGTGAAATGTTAATCAAATAACCTTAATCCAATTATCCATGACTACTTATGAAATCCAAACAATTATACTTTGAGTAAAAATATTGAAAGTTTGGAGATGGAATTTGAGGACACTACCTTCAATCCACCAGCAGGATTCTAATATTCTTCCTCAGGGGTTCTGTGAGGATTAATTAGTTATAAGTAGCCCAGCATCCCTTCACAGCAGAATCTCCAAAAAATCTGAGCAAATATTCTTAGTGCTGGTTAACAAAAGAGGAAGTCAAGGCATGGGGGAGACTCTATAACTCTGAGGGCTCCACAGCTTTGTGAGCAGGAAGGTTTGCATATCTACTAAGTGCTTTTCTAGAGGACCTCCAAGACATCCCTCAGGAAGATGTGGTCTCAGTCTCTGTGTGTGGAAGCCTGAATGGTTAGGCAGAGTCTCATATTCTTGCTCAGTCCATCTTACTAAGGATGAAGTTGGTGTATAAGAGAGGGAGGAGGAATAGAGAGACCTGGAGGGGACAAGAACCCACATGAAGATCAATATAACTAACCAATATAGGCTCCTAGAGCCTTACAAAGACTGTAACACTAAGAACAACAACAACAAATCATATATAGATTAGACCTAGGCCCCCTGTACATATATAGATGATAGGCAACTTGGCCTTCATATTGATCCTTAGCACAGGGTGGTGGGGTCAGTGTCTGCCATGGGCTAGAGTAAGAACATCTTACTCTAACTGGGCTGCCATGTTGGGCACCAGTGCCAAAGGGAGCTCCTGGCTATCATATGACTGTTGAACTGGGGGAGTTAATAGAGGTGGTACCCCCCTCACTGGACAAGAAGGAGAGGAGGGAGAAGGGGAGAGGGTAGGAGGGATGGAGGGAGAGGCTGTGATCAAGATATAACTTGAATAAATAAATAAATGTTAATTAAAAAAAAAAGAAATCAGGCTTGCTTAATGGTTAAGAGCACTTTTTGTTGTTGCTGAGGAGCAGTTTGAATTTTCAACATGCACATGGTGGCTCACAGCCATTTGTAACTCCAGTTCCAGAGGATCTAATGCTCTCTTCTGAATTCTGAGGGTGCCAGGAATGCATATAGGGCACATACATGCATGTCGGCAAAACACTTATACACATAAAATAAGTAAACCTTTTAAAAATAATACAGCTACCATGTAATCAACGTATGTATTCTTCTTGTTAAAGAAAGAAACCACTAATTGTAAAATATTGGGCCTGCTGGAAATGTAAGGACATTCCCTCATATATTTGTATAAAATAAAGTTACCCAAAATTAAAAAAAAAAAAGGATGAACTTGGTTAAGGATTAGGGAACCACCACTGTGGTACTGACCAGTAACAGCTTTGTCCACCAGAGGGAAAGTGTACCTTTAGAAGGATCCATGCTCTTATCTCTGCCTTCAGTATTCTCTCTCTCTCTCTCTCTCTCTCTCTCTCTCTCTCTCTCTCTCTCTCCCCTGTCATATTTGTGACTAAGACCAGGAGTGAGACTGATGATTATAAGTAGGGAAGGACTGAAAATGAAGAGGCTGTTTTGGAGGACAGGTTTTCCTGTCCGTGGGAGGCCACAGAGCCATACACTACTAGGAGCCAACAGAGCCCTGGATGGAGAATTTGAAAAAGGTTCCCTGGCAGTCCCATCAAAGCAGGTCACATGAAGTTGTGCTCTGAGAATCAAGGCCTGACTATAGGCACTGTGCTGAGTGCCACAACCAACTGGAATTTCTTCTCACTTTCCTTTAGGGCAACACCATGATGAATCTTCAAGCCTTCATTTCAGGTGTAATTCTACTTCTCACAGGTAAGAGTGTAGGCCAGCTGGAGGTGCTGAAGAAGCTGGAGCTGTTAGAGGAAGAGAGACATCCTGTTGTGTTTGTTTTTTGACTGTGGGTTGTGTAGTGAGCAGAGAACCAGGGTGACACTTACTTCAGTAAGTTACAAAGAACTTACTGAACTGCACAAATGTCAAAAGTGATGTCTAAATAAACACGATCCACAAGAGTATGTCAGATAAGGGTGATACACATGTGACAGACAAGTAAGGGGTACCTACATGTGCATGCATGTAATACTCAAAGGGTTAGGAAATAATAGTAGTGTTTCCCATTTGAGGGATAAGGAAAAGAAGTCAATTGGACACTTCGGCCTTCATTTGACACCTTTGTGCCTTAAAAATAAATGGTTTAATTATTTAATTGAAAAACATACTAACTGAAAACATCCTAAGATACAGGTGGCAATAGGGAATTACATTTTCTTTTTGAGACAAGGTCTAAGATAGCCCAGGTTGACTCCAGACTCCATATATAGCTGAGGACAGTCTCTCACTTCTGTTCCTCCTGCCCCCACCACCCTGAGATTATAGGCGTGAGACCCCATGGATGTCATACATCCTAAAATCTAATCTTTGGGAGGTGGGAATGTGGAAGAATGCACAGTCTTTATCATATGCTTCTATGGCTTTATTGTAATAGCATGTATTTTATTTGTGATACTGAAAAATGTATTGGGCAAAATCAGGCAATGTGTGTCCCAGTACAAAATATACGTTTTATGCAACAATATGTATGCTTTCTCAGACCATGTACCAAACTCATACCTTAGACCTGCATATAGGTGACTAGGTTTTATGTTTTCATGCTAGGAATCTAACCCAGGGGCTGGCATGGGCTGTGTCACTAAACTAAACTCTCAATCCCCAAAGCTCATTTAAAGGTCAACTCAGAAGTATTGGTAATAGGGATTTTATTCCCCTGCCTCATCGGATATATATTAAAATTATTATTTTAGTTTTAAAAGTTACAAGATTTAGTTCTTGATTGAATATTCTGATTTTGTGGTCTCACTTTATAAGTGAGTGTTGTTCAGCATCTAGAATGTTACCAATGTATAAGAAGGGATCCCTGCTTAGATTTTTTTTTAACAGACTGATCCTAAAGCCTCAGCCCCTACTGATGACGTTCTAAAACCCTTTCTGAAAATTTACAGTGAAGTTCCTAAAGTTCTTCCTTTAAGCCAACAAGGCTGCAAACAAAACCTGAGCTCTGCTCTTTGCATAGGAGAGGGGGGTAAAGAGTTAATAATCTCCTCGTCAGTAGCTTTGAGAGGGAGAGGAATAGGTGGTTTGAAATAAGATCTCAAGGGATAAAGGCTGGTCTGGAACTCATTAGTAGGCCAAGGTTGGCCTTGAACACCTGACCTTCCTGCCTCTGCCTCCCAAGTTCTGGGTTAGCAAGCACTCATTGACACAAGTGCTCTTGACATGCACAGCTTCCAGGCCGGAAGTTTTAACTTTTAAAAATTAAAAAATAGAACTGATCTCAGTGATAGTTCTATCTCTCAGGAGTCTGAAGCAGGAGGACAGTAAGTGCAAGCCAGACTGGGCTACAGAACAAATCCCTGTCTAAAAAAATGAACCAACAGTTATACATGACGGTGCCTTTAATCCTAGCAGTCAGAAAGCAAAGGTGGTTGAACTCATGGGCACAGGCGACAACTTCCTGGACAGAACACCAATAGCTCAGGCTCTAAGACCAACAATCAATAAATGGGACCTCATGAAACTGAAAAGCTTCTGTAAGGCAAAGGACACTGTCATTAGAACAAAATGACAACATACAGATTGGGAAAAGATCTTCACCAACTCCACACCTGACAGAGGACTAATATCCATAATTTATAAAGAACTCAAATTAAATGCCAAGAAACCAAATAATCCACTCAAAAAATGGGGAACAGAGCTAAATAGAGAATTCACAAATGAGGAATCTCTAATGGCAGTGAGACACTTGAAGAAATGCTCAACAGCCTTAATCATCAGAGAAATGCAACTCAAGACGACTCTGAGATTCCATCTCACACCTGTCAGAATGGCTAAGATCAAAAGCTCAAATGACAGCACATGCTGGAGAGGGTGTGGAGAAAGGGGAACCCTCCTCATTTGCTAGTGGGAGTGAAAACTTGTACAGTCACTATGGAGGTCAGTCTGAAATAGCCCTACCTCAGTCACACCACTTCTGGGTTTCTACCAAACAATTCCTCACCAAATCACAAGAATATATCCTCATCTATGTTCTTAGCAGCCTTATTTGTAATAGATAGAAACTGGAAACAACCCAGGTGTCCCTCAACTGAGGAATGGATTAAAAAACTGTGGTACATTTACACAATGGAATATTACTCAGCCATTAGAAAAAAAAATGAAATAATGCAATTTGTAGCCAAATGGATGGAACTAGAAAACCTCATCCTGAGTGAGCTAACCCAGACTCAGAAAGATGCACATGGCATCTGGTCACTTATAATTGGATTTTAGAAATATAGTACAGGATAACTATCCTACAACCAACACACCAAAAGGATCAGGAACATAGACTTGGTTACCTATTAGTGGGACAATTTGCCCTAGGGGTGCTGCCATGTAGGCCTGCAGTGCAAGAGGAAGCTCTTAGCCCTCATATGACTGTTGAACTGAGAGGGGCTGATATGTAGGGACACTCCACATGGGAGGAGTGGGATGGGTGGGAGAGGGAGGAGAGGGTGGGAGGGTGGAACTGGGAGGGGTGGAAAGAGGGCACTGTGATGGAGATGCAACGTGATATAATAAATAAACATTTAAAAAAAGAAAACAAAGGGAGGTGGACCTCTATGACTTCCAGGCTTGCCTAGTCTAGATAGTGATTCCTAGGCCAGCCAGGGCTATGTAATAAGTGCTGTCTCAAAAAGGAAAAAAGAAGAATAGAGAAACAAAGACATGAAGAAAGGAAATAAGAAAGGGTGTGAACATGATGTAGTAGAGTATGCTGTGTTTTCCATACGCATATCCATTATAGTCACACTGAAGAAGGATATGGTGAAAATGTTAAGCTTTGAAGACTCTACAAAGAAAACAATGCAAGCAAGGGCTATGGCTGGAGCACAAAGACAGAGTGTATGTCTACCATGCGTCACGCCACAGGGTTAGTCCTCATTGAGACAAAAAGGAAACATGGGAAAGAAGTGCAGATGCAAGAAGAAAATTCTAGGAAACCATTGAGTGCTCATTCTCCATGTCTCCCTCTTTACCACAGGTCCTGTGAATTCTTTCAGAGAAGTGCATGGAGTGGTGGGCCACCCTGTCATACTGCCATGTACTTATCCATTGTCTAATGGATTCTTAGACATGTGTTGGAGCAGAGGGGCATGCACTTCTGATACGTGTGGACGAGCATTTATCTGGGCTGATCAACTCCGTATCTATTGGTTCAACAAACGGTATCGGCTAGAAGGGCAAGTCCTTCGAGGAAATGTGTCCTTGACAATAGAGAATGTCGCTGAGAGTGACAGGGGCCTCTACTGCTGTCGAGTGCAGATGAAGGGACAGAGCCATGTACAGAGACTGAACGTCTCTCTGCAGGTTGAAACAGGTAAGTTTGTCTTGTTTCTTTGCTTATTTTTTGCAAGTGAACCAAGTTTTCTGTTTGCTAGTAATTTGTTCTTTTCCTAGAATAGCGAAATGAAGGTTTTTATAACCAGGCTTGCAATTAAACATTTGTTTTTTACTATTTTTTTTTAACACACAATCTTATGTGTCTCAAGCTGTCTCCTCTGGTGGCCATGCTCTCCTGGTCCTCCTGCCTCCAGGTCACTAGGCTCAAGAACACAGTTGTATGCCACCAAACCTAGGCTTTAACATTCTCTTTTCAGGCACAGAATAACCTTGTTTAAGCCCTAACATCAATCTTAATTCAAGACCATGAACTAAGTCAGTGTCCTAACTGTATTTGGGACAGTCTTGTTGGCCCATAAAACTGCGTTCAGTTTTCCATCCACAAACACAGTGGGGAGGGTTATTTAAGCTGAAGTGGATTGAATTAAAGGGTATGTTTTGTCTGTGAGCTCATGAATTGCAACATTATAACATTGTTCTCCACACTGTAAAACTGCAACAGCTCTAACCTGAAAAGCAGGCAATGCAGGGCGCTGCTGTGCACATGAGCTGGCTCCAAAAGTGGTCGCTGACCTTCTGAGCACAGGCCACATGTGTGGGTGGAGAGCTCTACTCCCTGCCTGCCTGCCTTGGGCTTTTGAAGTAGTCCTCACATCATGTCACAAAATTATCATTTTACATACAAAATGTTCACATGGGAAAGTGTTTCTCTTCCAACAACTGTTCAGTGGTAACTAGTGAGAAGTTCGTGAATGCCCCAGTTTTTAAATCATTACGGTTTCCTTTAGACGTGGACATCCTTCTCATAAAAGGAGTTGAATGATGAGGATGTACCTTCTTCTGATGATATTTCCTAATCCCCTTTAGTAAGGGCTGACACTGACAATAGAAATCAATAGTAACCCTACTCTATTCCTTTTAAGTCCAGAATATTGTATTGTAACTGCTCAGCCTTTGCACGTTGCTATTTTATTTTATTTTTTTACTTAACTACGTATTTACAGTTGAGACAGGCTTCCAGTGTATTAAGTATGATGGGCCTGGATGTCATTGTACAGATCAGGATGCCTCAAACACGTAGGGCTCAGCCTGACTCTCTCCTTCAGAGTGATGAAATTAAAAAACCATGCCACCATGCCCAGCTGCTTGAAAATACTAATAGGAGGCTTTTGTCAAGGTAAAGAATTCTTTTATGTCAGCATTTAAAATTTCCATGGGGGTAATGTGTCCACAAGTGAACCAATGACTCTGCCGTATCCTTTAACTACCACTTTGTATAATTTCTTGTGTTTTAAACACACTGAGCTTCCTCCTCCTCTGTCCTAGGACACTCAACAGCTCCTTTGTACTTTCCCATCTAACTGGGAGAAAAATGCCCCAGAGCAAGAGGAGAAAAGAAGCACCTGAGCTGGGTGCCTCTTTCCTGGGTTTTGTTCTCATGGTGATCTTTTGATTAGTTTTTTTGCATGCTTGTTTTTATTTTCTTTGTGTGACAAATTTATTCTGTCCAGGGAAGGTTTTGAATTAGGCTCAAGCCTCTGCATATACATTAGATTGGGTCAGCGCCTAGCCAGGGGGAGATCTGGTTATGTAACAGACTCACTCACTGGTGTGAATAGTTTTATTACAGCACAGCTACACCCACTCACTGCTATGTTGTCAGCACTGAACTTCAAACTGACTGAAGTAATTGCTACTGAACGCCTACTTTTAGAGTCCTGAACTGAAAATGTTTACTATATGGCCCTTTACAAAAAGGTGTGTGTGAGGGGGGTTACTAGGTGGCTAGTGATATGGCTTAGCTGGTAGGAACATTTATTGCCAAGCCCCAGTTCCAACCCAGGGATCCACATGGTAGGAAGAAAGAACAAACTTTCTCAATCTGTCCTATCCCCTCTACACATGGGCCATGGCATGCACACCCCCTCATAAACATAATTCAAAAATTTAAAAGGGTATTGACTTGTATGTTCACTAGTTTCCTACAAACCAATAGGAATACACATCTCTTCCTTTTCCAAATTGCATTTCGTCCTTTAAGGAGAAGAATTTTCAAAGGGATCAACACCAGTTCTGAGGGTATGTTTTCTTCATGAGCAGAGTGAGGACTGAAGGAAACTGCTGATGGGGAAACATGTCAGCTGACAGAACAGTGTGTGCACCTGCTGGAGTCCTCCCTGTTTCCTTCCAGGCACTGCTTTCCCTTCATTCAAGTCTTGGATCCCTGTGTACACTGAGACCACGAGTAATGTTGGGACTCTCTGCGCTTCTGATGCTGTTGATTTTTGAGCTACAGGTTGAACCTGCCTAATCCAGAATTCTCAGGTTTGCAGTGCTGAAAGGAATGACCTAGAAAATTAACCAACATGAAATTTTCATGCCCAGAATTATCAAGAGTTTATAAACTTTTCTTTAAACTACATATGTAAAGTATATGCATATGAATACTACATCAATTCATATTTAGACTTGAGCCTCATGCATAAGATATTAGCTATATGCAAACATGCAAACAATTTTCAGAAATACCCAAATTCTGCAATTCCTGGTACCAAGCATTTCTGGATTTCTCTTCAATTGGAAGAAAACATAGACTACATGTCCACTCTCTACCCAAATGGACAAATCCTTTCTGTTGGGCCTTTCAGGGGATTTCTCATTAGAAAGTGGGCCTAGTTATTCCTCAGCTAAGATGCAGGGCTGTATGGTGTGTCTTCTCAGTCCTGGAGATTGGACAAAGACGGAAGTAAGCAGGACTAAGGTACGCAGATTTTTTGAGAGAGAGAGAGGATCTTGGGAAGAAGAAGCTCACAGGAGAAGTCAGTAGCAAATAAGGAGGACAGGCCATGGGGTAGATTAAAGAAGATCTTTCCATGTGGTCTGGAACATCGGCATAGTGTAGAGAATAATAGTCCAAAGGGACATATGCATATATGGGGTCATATTTGGGTAATAGAATTATGAGCTAACTTCGATGGGGTAGGATTGCACAATTAAGGCCTAGGCTTGTTAAAATCCACATGGTGTCTGTGTGTATTCATTTATAATGGCAAGTTAAGTATTAATGCTGCCGAACTAATTAAATACAATATAAATACTAGTAAATAATTTAATTAGACATTTTTTTTCTACAGAGGAGTCTCTGATCCTCCCACCATATTCTCTAAGTCTCACGGATGCTTGGAGAAGTCTTGTTTTTTAAATCCAATACCTGTCATTCATAAAGTGTTTCCATAGGAACATGGGCTCTGTTCTCATCTCCATGTTGTCAGTGCAGCTGAATTCTATTGGTCAGCATGTCTCCACTGCCCTGCCCTACTACATCCTAGTTGTCAGGGAGAAAGAAGAGAAGTTCAGGAGAGGAGCCTCAGCCTGAAGACATCCTCTCCCTGGTGCTGCAGCAGAAGCTATTATCTCTTCTTACTTGACTGACCCTTCTTTTTGTCTTGTTTTCTAAATCCAGGAATTCCAACAAGTCCTCCAAGGAAACCCACAATGATCACAAGACACACAACTACTTCAAGAAGACCCACAACTATAAGACCCCCAACTACAACAAGACTCATAACTACAAGACCCACAACTACAAGACTTACAACTACAAGACCCACAACTACAAGACCCACAACTACAATGAGACCCACAGATGTTTCAAACTCAACCAGAATCTCTACTTCTACTCCTAGAACACCAGCACACACAGAGACTCACAAACCAGGTATATCCCATGTATTTCAGAGTTCTTCTCATGAGACACTGTAGACACAGGACAATAAGGCAGTCATAAGCACAATCTAGGTGAAGCCTTCTTAGCTGAGTTCCAAACAATGACTTCACGATATCTGTGATTCTCCAGCCTTTCTATGTGTACCCCCTGCTGTGTAAGAGCTTGAAGATGGAGGACTGCCATCTCTCTGTCATTCCCAGGGGATTCACTAATAGCCAGACTTAGGTGGATCGTTGATCTAGGACAGCCAATGAGGATGGAGGGAATCTGGGTTAGCTGGGCATGATTTTCTGTTGAATAAATAGAGAATGACTGAGAACTAGGGTCAGGATGGGGAGACTCTGGACTCTTTACATCCATTCTGAATTTGGGCCATCCAGTTTAGGCCATGTTCTGTGAAGCTAACATATAGTGTTTTCTAAGCACCGGACAACATGTTATATACTTTACAATATAAGATTTAATTCTCAGGACACTGACAGGAACTGCTGTGAAAGTCAATGGTGAAAGTTATGAAGTTCACAGTGGATGTTATGAAGACAGAATGTGGCTCAGACTCCATCTCTATTCACTTGAATTGGATGCTCATTCTTCTAATATAACTTCAGGGTCAGGCCTCCTGCCATAGGCACAGAGATTTGTGTTTGGTGGATTTGTCCTGAATTTAAAGAATTTAAATCCTCCCTGAAGAAGACTTTAAAAGTCTTCCTTTTTTAGGGGGAGTTGATGCTTTCTAATGCTTTATTTCAAGGTTCATGTAGCGTAGAAATAGCAAAAGTTGTTCTTTATAGTGACAAACATACACATAAAATATGAAGTCTTTAGAATATAGAATGCTGTCGCAAGGACTGGAGATACAGATCAGTAGTTAAAAGCAAGTACTTCCTCCGGAAGAGAACTTGAGTCGGATCCAAGTACCTACATTGTGATTGTCACAATTACCTGTAATTCCTGTTTCAAGGGATCTGATACTTCTGGTTTCCACTAGCACATGCACTCAAGTGCAGAAAACCCAAACAACACACACATAATTTAAAAATGAGTTTTAGAATGCTATGCTTTGATTGATGCCATAACATTTATACTTTAAGTTGTGCACAGGTGAGGGTTCATGTTTAATACTAATGAATAGTTCATTTCAGATGAGGGAAAGCTTGTCATTCTGAAGAAAATTTAGGTTCAACTCTTCTATATCCAAGAGTGAAAAGATAGCTGATGGAGAGATTCTCCAAGCTCTCAAAATTGTTAGTTCTTACACTGTTCTTTTTCCAACACTCACTACACTGTATCTCAAACAACAGAACTTCAGTCAACAGTGGAGGGTAGTCATACCATCCTATACCTCTATAGGCAACTGTACTCACCTTCCTGAACTCCTGGAAAGGTCCAGATCTTGATAAAGCTGGTGTTGAAGAGGGAACATGCAGCAGGCATTTGAAACTTTGTGGGCTCTTCTTTCTTCTATCCCTTGCCACCTCTTTTCTTCTTCCTTTTCAACCCCTTAACACTATATAAGAGAGAAAAAGGATAGAGAGGTACAGAAAACCCCTGAGTAAAGTCAGGGGCCAGAACAGGGGTGATGTTTTCATTTAGAACACTTCTTACTGATTAGAGGCATCTAGCTACTTGGGGCAAGTTTGAGCTTCACTGTCAGGATATCTAATTTCTCGTTGTTGTTGTTTCTTCCTTGCACACAACTACTTAACAAACCACAACCAACAGTAACAGACAAACAACCCACCAACCACCCACCAACAATTCCACTTCTTGGAGTCCTAGAATTTATATACCCCCTGAAAAATCCCCAGAATTCCAAACATCATATAATTGCATAAACTCTCTGCAGCTGGCTAAATCACGCCTCTGCTAGAGCATGAGGCAAATCATAGTCAGCTGCTGCCCCATATCCACACCAGGGATTAGAACAAAAACATATTCTTATAATATTTCTGTTTATTAAAGAATCCAAAAATTTAAAATTCTCACTACAGGAACACACTCTGCAACAAGACAGATCTGACATTGTTAGGTAGTAAGGACAGAGGCAAAGCTCCATTTCATCCTCCACAGAATCCTGAAGAGGTCTCTGCTCCCCACAGCCTTTCATTCATGTCAAACTAGGCTGTGTGGCTTCTTTGAAGAAATGAATTTCAGAGAGAGTCAATGTGATGAAGAGTTGGAGATTCATTAAGAAACATTTAACATTGCTTTTTTTTTTTAGGTTGGTTTTTTGAGACAGAGTTTCTTTCTATATCCTTGACTGTCCTGGCCTCACTTTGTAGAATAGGCTGGCCTCGAACTCACAGAGATCCGCCTGCCTCTGCCTCCCAAGTGCTGGGATTAATGGTGTGTGCTACCATGATCAGCGTTTTTTTTTTTTTAAACATGATAAAATAAAATATAAGATGAAGCAAAAACTTTCATATCAAACTTGGACACGACAACCCAACAAGCAGAAAAGAGTCCCAAGAGCAGGCAAAAGAGTCAGAGACCCACTCATTTTCATGGTAAAGAGTCTCATAAACATACTAAACTAATAGCCATAATATATACATAGAAGACCTGGTGCAGACAAATGTAGGCCCTGTGGTTGTTGCTTCCAGTCTCTGTGAGCTCATATGTCCCTTGCTTAGTTGATTCAGAGGGCTGTGTTCTCTTGGTGTCCTCCATCCCCCCTGACTCAAACAATATTTCTGCCTCCTCTTCTGTGGAATTCTATGAACTCTGAGATGGGAGATTTGATGGAGACCTCCAATATAAACTCTCTACATAATGTCTGACTGTGGGTCTCTGGATCTATTCACATCTGCTGCTGGAGGAATCCTTTCTGATGATGACTGGGTAAGGCACTGATGTATGAGAAAAACAGAAGATCACTAGGAATCATTTTATTGATTATTTTTATATTTATGCATATATATTTATTTATGTATGTATTCACTTACTTACCTTACTTACTTATTTTTTAGACAAGTCATGTTTGGTGTTACCTTAGGTCTCTGGACTATCTAGTTTTTGCCTTCCCCCTAGGCCCCTCCTCTTTACCTAACCTCTCTAGGTCTATGGATTGTAGCTTGGTTATCATTTCCCTAATGGCTAATATCCACTTAGAAGCAAATACATGCCATGTTTGTCTTTCTGAGTCTTGATCATCTCACTCAAAATGATTCTTTTTAGTTCCATTCATTTGTCAGAAAATTTCATTATGTCATTTTTTCCAACAGCTGAGTAATACTCAATTGTGTAAATGTTATACATTTTGTTTATCCATTCTTCTGTTGAGGTACAGCTAGGTTGTTTGCAGTTTCTGGCTATTATCAATAATGCCACAATGAACATGGTTGAACAAGTGTCCTTGTGGTAGGATGGAGCATACTTTGGGTATGTGCCCAAGAGTGGTATAGCTGAGTCTTGAGGTAGATAAATTTCCAGTTTTCTGAGGAACTGCCATATTGATTTATATAGTGGCTATATGAGTTTTCACTCCCACCAGCAATGGAAGTGCGTTCCTCTTGCTCCATCCTCACCAGCACCAACTGTCACTTGTGTTATTCTCTTAGCCATTCTGACAGATGTAAGAATGAAAGCAGTGCTGAGGAAAGTTCATAGCACTGAGTGCCTGTCTTCTTCACATAGTTGATTTTAAGATTTTTTTTCTTATGCTGCAGCTATATTGGACATTCAGGGCCTGCTGCTGTAGGATAGCTGAGCTCTATGGAAACATATTTCCCTGGCTGTTATTGATTATGTTCTTACTCTGGTGTCTGGGCATCTGAGTTTGGGATGATTATAGGTCTATATAAATCTATATTGATTTCTGGGTTTGTCTTTGTTGGGTGAGTGTTTTGTTCCTTGGTTTCCATTTCTTCTCTGGATTTTCAGAGAATGTGATAGCTGTGTGTTGCCTGTTTAACTGACCTACTCAGCTGGTCTGTTCCTAGGGAATGCCTGCCGGTGTTGGAGGCTGGGATATAGTGATGAGTTGGGGGAAGGGAGGTCAGCAGGAATGGTATATGGGGTCCACAGGAGATATAGGCAGGGGGAAAGGGGAGCTGCAGATGGTGATCTGTTGTGGTCCTAGGGAGGAGACTCAGGGAATGGGTCTAGGAAAACAAAGAGAGGTGAGAAGGTCTGTGAGCAGCCTGTCTGAGTTTCTGACAGGTGTCTTAATAAAGTCCTTAAACACAAAGATCATTGCAAATACATGTGCTCAGGGAAAGAATAGGACACAATGGGGGATAATTGTGGGCTTCTCCAGGAGCTGATTCACTGCTGCAGCTGCGTTTGTGTTTCTGGACCAATGGCAGTTCAGTGGATCTCCTGACACATCATATAAGCCACATTGACTTGTGGATGATATTACAGGTGATTTCTAAATCGTTTCTGATCCAAGTCAAGGCACACTGACATGTTAGGTGAGAACACACCCTAGCCATTTTGGATGTCATGATAATTCAATTCATACTGAGTAGCATGGGTGGTCCTTTGGATGTTCATGAGGACTTTGTGTATTTACCAACCTCAGCTTATATGGAAGTATAGAGTAAGTGTGATCTTAACTTGTTTTACAATTAACTTCTTTGTTTTCCCTTAGTTTGTAGGTAACCGTGTACATTTATATTTTTCCCAGACAGATAGAAAAAAAAGCAGTCCATTTTCCATGAGGCAAGGACAGAAAGATTAAGATCCACAACTCTAGCAAAACTTATTAAAATGCTAAATATTAATGTGATGTTGAGTGCCTATAGCATTAGATCAAGTTATTTGCCTTTCAAGCAACCATATAACACAGTGTGAATATTTTTAGTAGCAGGAATGAAAATCTAATATTTTGTAATTATAATTAATTTTCCTTCTTATTGAGCAGATTGGAACAGTATTGTGACATCTTCACACCGCCCTTGGAATAATCACACTGTAAGCACATTGCTCCTTGTGTTACTAGCCACATTCATTGTCTGTCTTCTTGGAAACATGTCGCCTTTAAAGACTTTGTCTGTTAGCTTAGTTCACAGAGTTTTGTCTCAAAAAAGAAGAAAAGGTGAAGAGCCAGACATAGTGGTGAATTTCTTAATCTCAGGACTTAGGAAGCTGAAACAAGAAACCACAAGTTTGGGGCTAATATGGACTAGCAGGGAAGCCTAAAGAACTCAGGGTAGCACAGACACTAATGAATATATAGTAGTAAAGAACTTAAAAAGAAGAAGAAAAAGAAGAAGAAGAGGAAGAAGAAGAAAGTTTTCATTTAAGACAGTACAATTTGTTATTGATGCCCAATAAATGAATTTTTTATAAAGCAGTGTAGAGATTGGGAGAGAGAGAGAAATTCAGACACCCATAGACACACAGATACACACACACACACACACACACACACACACACACACTTCCTATTTTTAAAATTTAGAAGAAGGATGAGCTAACTCAATGAGAAGAAACTAACCCACTGTACCATGGAAGACTTCATTGTCATTAGAGGCAATATGCCTGGAATTAACAGGACAGAGTCAAGGCCACCAGAAACCTAAGTATAACGGAGTATAGAGTGCTCTGATAAAGATGGCTGTGCCAGTTAAGTTTCCACCCGCTGACCACTCTATGTTGAGCCAACTGGTGATGTTCTCCATACAAACACCTCCCCATAAGGTAGTAAGGTCTTAGATAGGGTTAATTTTGCAGTATTTTTCCTAGATGTGTTCTACAGTGAGCTTGAGAAATAAATCTAAGAGGCTCTAGATTCAGGAATGCTTACCCAAGTCTTGTCTCTACAAATACAAATAGATTTCCTTTTTCTTTTAGCCCCTGGGAAGAAACAACCTTTACTTTAGTAAGTAACACAGGATAAACAAATTTGAAGTAAGAAAAGAACCCAGATAGGGACTTGTAAAGAATGTGTGGCTGCTGAAAGAGCAACTCTGGACGGGTAGTAGTTGAGCCCTTGTCAGGATGTGCAAGGATTTAGGTTCTTGGGTTTGGTCTCTGGCAGGATAACTTCCAGCCAAATAATGAAAACAAGGCAAAACAAAATAAAATCAACCAACCAAACAAACAGCTTAAGGCAAATTGGAGTTGTTCATATTAGGCCAAATGGCCTTATGCTTTTAGAACTAATAATGCTAAGAACACCACATGTAAATATTGATATTGTGTGTTTTATTGCTTGTTTTTTGAGACCAGGTCTCTTGTAGATTAACTGACTCTGAAATTGCTATGTAGCTGAAGGTAATCTTGAACCTGATCCACCTACCTCAATTTCCCTAGTACTAAAATAATAGGAGTGTATCACCATAGTTGGCTCCTTTCCTTCCATTTCTTTTCTTCTTTTCTTTTTTCTTTTTAAGACATGGTCTCATGGAAACCACACTGGTCTTAAACTCCATGGGGTTAGGAAAGATTTTGAACTCCTGACCACACAGGCTCACCTCTCAACTTTTGAGAATACAGTTGCGTTCCCCCAGACCTAGCAATGACATCATACATTTTGAATGTGCAGATAACTTCCTAGATTCTTCTCATGGAAAAAAAAAACATATAGGAAAACGTATGAGGAAAATAGTCATTGCTGACTTTTATGATCAGGAAAATGTTATGAAGTAAATGTTCACATGGGCATGGTGGACACACCAGAGATCCAAACACTAGGAAGGTTTAGGCAGTGGGATCAAAAGTTCATCATATTGACTACATAGTGAGTTCTAGGCCAGTCTAGGATACAGGAGACCTTGTCAGAATAACAAACCTTATTTCCTTCTATATTCTTCAGAGTGTTTGTCAAGAAGTACCTGAGAGTACCTTACCCGAGAACCCTACTGAAGTTGTGGTCTATAGCTGTAGAGACAGAGCTCACACTAACTGGCCATGATCTCACTGACTGAGCAGGAGAGCTGGGCTTGTGATCCAGAGATGAGACTCATACACGGGCAAAGACTTCATCCCATGCTCCACTTCCTGCAGTTAAACCAACCCCCCAGGGTCTGCTTAGGGCTGGTAGATTAGTGCTGAGCCATGGAAGGGCCTAAGCTGATGCCCAGCCTCTCTCATGCTTAGTCCATATGTGGAGATCCCTGGTCACCTGCACCAGGGCTCCAGGGTGGATTCTGCATTTCTATCTGATCACACGGTGTTAATCAGGCTGCATCCACAGCAGTTTCTCCTGAGTGGTTCTATAAAGATGTATTCTTGCTTGGCTTGGGGGCCATGGCTTTAATCCCAGCCATCAGGAGACAGAGGCAGGTTCATCTTTGAGTTAGAGACCAGCCTTGTCTACATGGAGAGTTCTAGGGCAGCTGTGGCTACTTAGTGAGGAGTGAGACACTGAAAAAAATTGAATTGTGTTATACAAGACAAGAAAGGTCTGTTATGAAAGACAGGACCCAGTAGCTGAGCACATTGGGGTAAGATCAGAACAAGTCAGCTTAGAGAAGGGCTGTTGTTTTTCTAAGTATAGGAATAGCTTAATTACTGCTAACATAGATATAATTGGAGATATGATGTATAAAACCACCTTAAGCATTCCTTAGAGTTTTGATAGAGGTCTACACTTAGGTAATCACCTCAAGCAAAATAGAAAACATTTCCGTCATCCTCACAGAGACTTCTAATTCAGGTTGTCTCAGAGTTCCACTTCGCATCACCACTTCAGATCCTTGGGTCTAGGTGCATATTCTAGACAATCACAGGCCAGTAAAGGTGAAGGTCTATGTTAAGGCCTAAGATGTATGTGTTCTGTTCATTTCATTTGGTGCCTGTTCAATTTACTGCTATTTCCATAGAGACCATTCCCAATAAGGAAACCATGGAGGGACATCACTAAGATCTTCTTTATTGGAATCTCCATGGCCACCTTCCTACTGCTGCTCCTCACAGGGGTCCTGACTATCCTAAGTGAGTAACTTTATCAAGGTTCCCAATGTCAGGAAATGGGTCTGGGTCTCCCTGATAAAAGGTTTTTTGGTAGAGCAGAATGTTTTACTCCTGTAGCAGGGTGCAAAGCCACTTAAAATACACTGAGCAAGCATTCCCAGTGGGAGTCCTACCTGAGTCTCAACTCTAAAGTAGAGGGGTCCAGTTGCTCTGTCTGAGTGCTCAGAGCTTGGCCTCATATCTTAGGAGACTGGCAATATAAAGCAATGCAGTGGCTAGGGAGAATGGCATCTGAGCATGGATTCTGACTGTAGGTAAATGCTGACTCCACAGCTAGACTTGCCTGATGTGTTTTTCCCCATTTCTTTCAAGATGGCACTTCCTCTGTGTTATTTAGCCCTTTAATAGATGACAATATATTACATGTATATTTCTCAGACCAAGAAACTAGAGCAAAGATTCTCAGCCATTCTGACTGCCTTCAAGTAACTTCACATGGCATGGTGTTTGCATTTCACATGATCTCTCTGTGTTCCCAAATCCAAGATACATATTTTAGTCCCTTATGATCCTAAGGCATGTGTTAGGACCTACTAGCATTGATAGTTCTCTAGCACTTGGGACATGCTCAGTGACCATTATAAAGATTTCTGTTCTATAAACATGTTAAGCTTAAATACTGGTAGGTCTTTAGCTAATATTATTGGGGGTTTTTTGAGGCTTTTGAGACAGGGTCTTATGTATCCTATACTGGTAATGAATTTGCTATGTTTCTGGAGCTCACTATGAACTTCTGTTCCTTCTGCTTCTATCATCCGTGTGCTGGGCTTACAAGCATATGTTTTATCTTTAAGTTGTCAGTCACCTCAAGAGAAAAATTAAATTCAAACTTGCCATAAAAGAAATTTAATGAGAGGTAGGAAGATGGTTCAGAACTTAGGAGCATGTTCTATTCTTACAGAGGATGTGAGTTCCATTCCGGCACGTGGCCATGATTCACAACTGTCTTTAACTACAGCAATGGAGGAATCTTCAAGATTTATTAGGCACCTTCATGCTAGTGCATATATCCACTCCCACATACAGAGGGAGACAGACTGAGAGAGAAAGAGAGAGAGAAAAAAGAGAAAGAGAGAGAGAATCTTTAAAGGAAATTAAATTAAATTAAGTGTTATGGAATAAGAGTTTGCAGCACAGGGTTAAGATCTGGAAGACAACATACCATTACAAGACCTATGTTGTGTTCTCTCCTAGCTTGGGGATCTGCTCACCCCCCCCCCCCCATGGTGACCCTGCTGAATGTTCTAGAACACATATTTAAAAGAAGAGGCAAATGAAACATTGAAGGGAAAAGTGCCTGCCTAACACTGGAACAGAGTTCTTTGAGGTTGGCACTCAGGCCCGCATGGCCCTTTCCTGAAGGGTTTGCGGGAATGCACACAGCTTTTCCGTCTGTGTAGTTCATCCCGTGTAGGAACCTCAGCAATTGACTTTTCAAGACACCTCACATGAGCTCATTACTGAACTATTTTACATGATGGGCAGAAAATGAGGAATAAGAATGTGTCTGCAAAACTTCAGGATGTTTCCCTCTAATTATTTTGAACTTAATAAAAATAAGTTCTTATTAAAAACAATATTTAAGCTGGCTCTGGTGGCATATGCCTTTAATCCCAGTACCCAATCTGCTGAGGCAGAAGTATTACAGCTCCTGGTTAGTCTGGGCTGCAGTTAAGATAATGTCTAACAGGAGGAATTAGAAATTGAGCAAAATCTACAAATATGGCCGGGTGGTGGTGGCGCATGCCTTTAATCCCAGCACTTGGGAGGCAGAGGTAGGCAGATCTTTGTGAGTTCGAGGCCAGCCTGGTCTACAAAGTGAGTCCAGGACAGCCAGGGTTACACAGAGAAACCCTGTCTCGAAAAAAAAATCTACAAATACGTTCCTGAAGTTGTTTATGTTCCCTTGAAGGAGGGCAATTCCGGGGAGTTTAAAGCTCTTTGACATGAAGAGGGGGTAAGGAGTAGGTGGCACACACCTCCTGAATTCCACTAAGGAGGAGCAGATGCCAGCAAAGGATTCTTGATGGAAGAGAACATTAGTAGAACCTTGTGTCTCAGGTTGCCTAGAGATTCCAGGTTCAGGTTGTTCTCCAGCAGCTAATTTACACACCTAGACTTCTTCATTCCTTTCAGTGAATGACAATTTACCAATGTCATTCTAGTATATTAGTATTTCTGTATGGATGAACACATTGAACCATGATTCAGAGAAGGCACTTCCTGCAGGGTACAGAAACAAGGCTCCCAAAGTTACCAGGGAACAGTTCAATTAAAAACAGAAACAATGCCCTTGATTAGAAGAAAGCACCATGAATCTTTCTGATGACATGTTCAATTTTCTTTCAATCCCTCCCACACCACCTCACCCTCATGCAGAGTACTCCAACATGAAAAAGAAGACAGGATCACTGAGGTAAGCGGGCATGGCCTGTGTCAATTCCTTTTATACTCACAGTCTTAGAGATTTCTTTTATTTTTTTTCCTCTTTCTTCTCCTCTTCTCTCTTCCCCTCCTTCTCATGTTTCCTCTCTTCTTCCTACCTCCTCCCCTTCCCCCTTCCTCTTCCTCTGGGTAGGAGCACCTTGCTTGGCTCCCATTGATCACCGTGGATTCTAAACTTATTTTCCTGAGCCCCTCTCTTGTTACCATACCTTCTAGTGATGTGTCAGCATTCTGATTTCCCAAATGTTATGGCTGAACTTGGTACAGAAGGAAGCCTTCAGCCCTGACAGCTTGTAGCAAGTATTGAGTGGCAGATTTTGCTTTCTGGAGCTGGTATTGAAAGAGTTTCTTTGATTTTTCTCTTTGGTTTATTTGATGCTTCTTTCCTTGGAGGTCTATTGTGTTAAAAATATGATGAAAGGGCTAGAGACTGTCTCAGTGGTGACACTTTTGCACAGACCCAAGTTCAGCTTCCAGCATTCACCTCAGGTAGCTCACAACTGCCTGAAGTTCTATTCCATAGGAATAGGGATACCCCAGCATCCACAGACTCCTGTATTCATGCACACATAGCCAGACACATGCATATCTACACATACTTACATAATGCAAGATAAAATATATTTTGGTTGCTGAGGGGTTTTCTATTCCCTTTGTTTTCTTGGGTGGAGTTTTCTTCTCTGGGTTGGGATTTTCCTTCTAGGATTTTCTGTAGGGCTGGGTTTGTGGGTAGATATTGTTTAAATTTGATTTTGTCATGGAATATCTTGTTTTCTCCATCTATGTTGATAGAGAGTTTTGCTGGGTAAAGTAGTCTGGCTGGGCACCTATGATCTCTCAGGACTTGTAGTATATCTGTCCAGGCCCTTCTAGCTTTTAAAGTTTCTGAGGAGAAGTCAGGCGTAATTGTGATGGGTCTGCCATTGTATGTGACTTGACCTTTTTCTCTTACAGCTTTTAATATTCTTTCTTTGTTCTGTACATTTGGTGTTTCAATTATTATGTGGTGAGAGGAGTTTCTTTTCTGATCTAATCTGTTTGGTGTTCTGTAAGCCTCTTGGATTTTTATTGGCATCTCTTTTTTCAGGTTTGGGAAGTTTTCCTCTATGATTTTGTTGAAGATATTTCCTGGACCTTGGAGTCGGGAGTCCTCTCTTTCCTCTATACCTATAATTCTTAGGTTCCATCTTTTCATTGAGTCCTTGATTTCTTGGATGTTGTGGGTGAGAGAGTTTTTAGCCTTCTCATTTTCTTTGGATGTTGTACTGATTTCTTCCATCAAATCTTCCATGCCTGAGATCCTGTCTTCCATCTCTTGCATCCTATTTTTGATACTCACATCCGTAGTTCCTGTTCTCATCCCTTGATTCTCCACTTCCTCTTTTAACTCTGACTGTGTTTTCTTTATTGTTTCTATTTCTATTTTCATGTCTTGTATGGTTTTGTTCGTTTTGTACATTTCCTTCTCCAGCTTGTTTGTTTTTGTATGAAAATCTTTCATTGCTTTGTCCTTTTCCTGTTCAAGCTCTGTCACCTTGGCTTGGAGCTCTTTAATGGTGTTGTTCGTTGTTTTGACTTGTAAAATTGTGGCTTCTTTGAATTTCTTCATAGATTTAAGTTCTTCTTGAAGGGACTCTATCACTTTCCATAATGCAGAATTGTCAACGTTTTCATGTGTTTCTGGTGGTGTGAGTTCATCTGAATTGGATGAGCTAGGATAATTCTGCTTTGTTGGAGACATATTTCCTTGATTTCTATTTTTTCTTGGACCTTTGGCCATTGGATGAGTTTAGCTGTCTGTTCTTGTCGTTTTCTGTACTTGGATCCACAGGGGATGCTTTGGTTCAGGGGACGAATTACTTGGCTGTCTGTCGTTGCTTACAGGGGGATTTCAGGGTCACTGTGGTTTTAATCGCCTGAAGCACTGTGAGCTGGTTGTGAGTAATGGACCGGGATTGTTTCACTGCTCCCAAGTCAGACTTCTCTATGTTGTACTCTGAGTTATCAGCCTGTAATGGTTCTGATGGTATGGACCTGTTTGCCCAGGCACAGATTCTGTGGGCTTTGTTTGTCATCACGGAGGCTGACAGGGTCTGGCTCCACACCTAATATGTCTGGATTTTCCAGAATACAGCTATGGTCCCCTGACTTCTTGTTTCTCACTAGGCTTCTCCCCACAGGCCTGACCCCTGTGCCTGATTCCCTCCTTGTCTGCCCAGCCGTGGGTCTCCGTCCCTAGCTGCTTGGCCGTGGGTGCACCGAGCCCCGGAACTTCCGGCCGCCTGAGTGATCCTCTCACCCCAGCAGCTCAGCCGTGGGTGCGCGGATCCCTGGCCCCACCCTCGCCTGGCTCCCTCTCCAGTTGTCCTGCCGTGGGTGCGCGGGGATTCGGCCCCTCCTGCCCACCTGAGCCTACTTCCCACCCTGATTACTTTGCCCGCCAGCGGCTTCCCGCTCTCTTGGAACCTCCGTGTCTCGAGCGGCTGCGGACCACCCGCCGAGCGCCCTGTTTCTTCCTTGCTAAGACTTCCACTATCCTGCAAAGTTTCTTAAGTGGCTATAAGTTCTTCCTGAGGTGTGAGGAGCCCAGTAGGCTAATGGGCGATTGCCAAGTGGCCTCTGATTCTGCCTGCTGTAAGTTGGGATTGATCTTACCAGGCGCCTCTCCAAATGGGAGTTCCCGAATCCCGGGTTTAGTGGCTTCCGTGTCTGCGAGAGATGGGGGGAGAGCCTTACCCTGGGACTTTTAACAGTCCCTTGGGAGCTGTGAATGTTCCCGGGGGGGGGGTGGTCTAGCCCCTCCGGTTTTTGCACAGTGTCCAATAACTGTGTTTTTTATGGCTCTTTTTTCCCCGCGTTCAAAATGCGTCAGTGTAGGTCGCTGCCATCTTGGCCCCTCCTTAGTAAATCCATGTTTTTTTCTTTTATTTTTAATTTTTTTTCTTTTTATTGTTTTTTTATTTTGTGAATTTCGCATCATGCACCCTGTTCCCTCTCCTCTCCCACCTCCCCTTAGACCCACCCTCCACCCTTGCAACTTCACCCCACATAAAAGAAAATCTCATTGTGGAAGCTGTAGTGTGTTTCAGTGAGTCCCACAATATTCCCTTTGTCCACACGTTTTTGCTTGTGAATGTTCATTATAATGACTCCTTGGTCTGGTATAAGGCCTTGGGCTTCTGGGACTTTGTCAATATTGGAACGTCACTGGGACTCCTCTCAGATACGCTGATATTTGCCTTGTGTCATGGAGGTCCTTTAGTTTTGAGTCTGTGGAATTGTCCTCTTCATGCACTCCAGCAGTTCATCCATCCGGTAGGCCAACTAAAACCCTGGTTCTGGGCCTGCAACCCCCAATTGCAGAGCCTGCTCTCCTGAGCGCTGCAGCAGGTAAGGCGTTGGATCAGCTGTCCTGCTTTCATGACCCCATCAGGGACAATTCTGCTTGCTACCTGTGGCAAGGGAAAGAGAGTAAAGGGGATCTCTCCTTTGCCAGCACCACAAAGGAGACAAAAGGCAGGGCTGGCTCTCTCACAGTCCCTCTCTCAGGGCTGGCTCACCCACAACCCCCATATCCAGGGCCAGCTGTAGTGTGCTGCCCAGGGAGGGTGCAGGGCCTGCTTTCCAGAGTTCTGCAGCATGTGAGGGGCAGGAACAGCTCTCCTGTTCTTGTGACCTCATGGGGACAGGTCTTCTGTCCATCACTGGTGGTAAGGGCAAATGGGACAGGAGGGGATCCCTTCCGTGTCTTTGGTTTTAATGCCTGCTCTTTGGCCCAAGAGAACATGAAATAGACTCCTTTAGGATGTGCACTTTTTTTTCTCTTTTTAGACAGGGTTTTTCTGTGTATCCCTGGCTGTCCTGGAACTCATTCTGTAGATCAGGCTGGCCTTGAACTCACAGATATCTGCCTGCCTCTGCCTCTCAAGTGCTGGGATTAAAGCGTGTGACACCACCTCCCAGCCAGGGTATATACTCTTATTGCCAGAATGACTCCAGAGTAGGACCCATAGGCTGATGAAAGGAAGTTCTCTGAAAACTTGCTCAAGTTTCTGCCTATCCATCTAGTGTTAAAAACCGAAACTCCCCATTGGCATCACAGCCTTCAGGACTACAAAAGATCTCTCTGTGTGTCATTCTGTAGGAAATGGTCATTTTACCAAGCAGTCCTTTAGCCTTCTGACTCTGAGACATACACATTGGTTATGTAATAACAAACCTCTCCTTGGACCAATCTTTGATGCCAGCCTTGTGGCAGGGTGTATGTCATTATTGGTGCAGTGGAAACTTTGACACTGTCAGTCTCCATATCTGGAGGACCAGAGGACTGATTCACACTGGAAAATCTCCACTTGCCTGGCTTGGCATGAAGACTGTTTTTTTTCCCTGTGGATGTCCTCTCTCAGAGAGATGGGAATTTACAGCAGTCATAGTCAGCCCCTACCCAGAATATGCAGAGATGGGATTCTAAGCCTGGATCAACTCATAAAGGCTCAGATACTATCTTTGTGATATTCAAATTTAGATAAGAACTCAGTTTGGGGGGCTGGAGAGATGGCTCAGAGGTAAAGAGAACTGGCTGCTCCTCCAGAGGTCCTGAGTTCAATTCTCAGCAACCACATGGTGGCTCACAACCATCTATAATGGGATCTGGTGCCCTGTTCTTGTCTATAGGCATATATGCAGACAGAACACTATGTACATAGTAAAATAAATAAATCTTAAAAAAAGAACTCAGTTAGGAAAAAGAAAGAGTGTGAAATTGGGAGCAAATAGTGGTAGAGGATGGGAGGAAGTTGGTGAGGAGAGAATCACCAATTGTCTAGGCTCAATGGCATATGAGCTCAAGGGATCCATTCTTTGATGGATTTCTCCCTCCTCCCCAATACTGGGCTTACAAACTCCTGCTATCATTCCCAATTTTTGTGTGGGTACTGGGGATTTGAACTTAAATCATCATGTTTGCATGGGAAGCACTTTATCATCTGAGACAAGATAGATTTTTACACAGGAGCTTGAAAGCTATATTGAGTTAGGTTCTTGGAGGGCATTGTTGCACAATGGTTGGCTGATGTCTCATTAGTAGATTGTGGATTGTGAGTTAAATCATCTAATCAGTCAAATGTATACTAAGTCACCAACCAAAGGTACAAATAATATGAACAGCAAGCTATTCAGGGGGGATGGGTGTTTTCAAAATAATTCTATTCTGTAGTAAGGTTCAAAGTAAGAGAGAACATCTTTGTGATGTTACCTTCATTCTAAACAGTCCATGAAAATCATTGCTGATATAAGTTTCATGACATGCTTCTCTACCTTAGTGAACACATGGCATTTTCCAGAGCAATAATTATTTTGTTTGCATGCATACAGAAAAGTTATGAGTATTCCTCAAGTCTCCAGGGGACCAGTTATAAAGCGAAGCATTTTATGACACATTGGGTAAACCACACATCTTGTTGACTTTGGAGTTAGAAGCATTTAAAGCACATCATCCTGTTTCTCTTGAGATTAACATTTGAGTAAATTCACTTGTCATTTGTGGAGCAACTTCTAGATGCTTGGCCCTGTCAATAAAACAGTGAGAGCTAATATGGCTACTGCTGCCCAATGTGACAGATTGGTTTTTAAGGAGACACACAATTTTAAAGTAGTTATCTAAATGACTTTCACTTGATAAATTTGACTTACCAGATGGCTTAAAATGCCAGTTCAAGCTCTAATGTTTGTACATTTTCCAGCTATGGATATGAGAAGCAGACACCTCTCATAATTCACAATTTTACTTCAGTTTCTTGAGGTGAGGAAAGGACATAGACATGAACCTGATGTCAAGTTCACTGGGGACAAGGGACTCTCAGCTTACCCTTTTGCATTTTTATTGTCTAACATTACCTCATCCAACAAACACTGACTATTTCTTTGACACCTGCATTTGAGAAAAGTCACTCACTATTTTTTTTAAAATAAATTTATTTATTTGTTGCTTCAGGTTACATCTCCATCATATTGTCCTCTTTTCCCCCTTCCCAGCCCCACCCTCCCACCCTCTACCCCCTATCCCTTCTATCCCACTCCTCTGGAGTGGAGTGTCCCTACATAACAGTCCCCTGCCCCAGTTCAGAAGTCATATGAGGGCCAAGAGCCTCCTCATACACTGGGGGCCTACAAGGCAGTACCATCAATGAAAAGTGTCTCATTGCCAGAGAGAGAAAACTAAAACAAACAAACAAACAAAAAAAGTCTATGTCCATGTTCCCTTTGGCGCGTTGGTTGTAGTATAGATATCCTGTACTCTATAGCTAAAATCCGACTATGTCACTCACTAATTTTTAAAGCAACTGCTAGGTACTTGGCATTACTGTCAAATAGAAGTAACATGGCCATTTCTGGCCAAAGGTGACAGAATGCCAGATACTGTTATAGGTGCAGAGACTGTAGCAGTGATAAAAACAGATGCAACTTCTGATTTTATGGAATTCATATTTTGTTAAAGTTGATTTTGCTATTCTATGTGTATAGGGGGTAAGGGAGTGTCCATGCAGCTTGGAAGGGTGCATTGGATCCACTGGAGTTGGGGTCACTGGAGATCCTGAGCAGCTTATGTAATGCTGGGAACTGAACTCCAGTCCTTTGACAGAGCAGTAAGCATTCTTAAATGTTGAGTCATCTCTCCAGCCCTGGAATTGATATTTTAGAGGGACTGTGAAGCTGAAAATGTAGACTATAATACAGAGGTGCACAGAAAGGTAGAGAGAATGGGGGAGGGGTGTGTGGTTACTGATGAAATGGATGGAGTGAATTCAGGGAGCTGACTGAGGGCATGCTGCCTGGGAAGTAAGAGGAATCTTTCTTATTGGAAGATAGCGGATGCAACGTTAATGCTTCTTTTTAAAAAACGGTTTACTTTGAAATTTTGTGCAAGTGGGTGTTTGCATGTGTGTATGTACACTGTGCATGTGCAATCCCTGCAGAGGCCAGAAGAGAGTGCTGGGACTCAGGGAACTGGAGTTATTATACAGTTGTGCGATGTCATGTGGGTTCTGGGAACAAGACCTGGGTTCTCTGGAGGGATAGTCAGGGCTCATAACTGCAGAGTCATCTCTCCAATTCCTCAAAATGATTTTTAAAAATTTACTTAACTTATATATTGTTAACATAGCCATTGTATCTGCTGCTTGAAAAACACCCCTGCCCTCTCACCCATTCTTGCTTTTTTTATTTTCATTTAAAAAAATTTTATTATCAACTTAAAAACATCTTCTTAGACCGAGAACATCCTTTTAATTGCTAAACAACTTAAAATTTAACTGTGAGACTATAACTAGCTAGTCTAAGACTGAGGCCAAACAGAGAAATATTGAGTCTAACAGAGATCATGAAACAAATGGACCTAACAGATATCTACAGAACGTTTCACCCAAACACAAAGGAATACACCTTTTTCTCAGCACCCCACGGAACCTTCTCCAAAATCGACCACATAGTTGGTCACAAAGATAGTCTCAATAGATACAAGAAAATTGAAATAACACCTTGTATCTTATCAGACCACCACGGAATAAAGTTGGTCTTCCTTCAACAGCAAAAGAATCAACAGAAAGCCTACACACACATGGAAATTGAACAGATCCTTACTGGATGACCACTGGGTCAGGGAAGAAATAAAGAAGGAAATCAAAGACTTCTTAAAATCCAACGACAATGAAGACACAACATACCCAAACCTATGGGATACATTGAAAACTGTGCTACGAAGAAAGTTCATAGCACTAAGTGCTTTCAAAAAGAACATTGTGACAGCTCATATTAGTGAACTAACAGCTAAGCTGGGTGAATTGGAAAAAAAAGAAACAAACACTCCCAAGAAGAGCAGAAGGCAGGAAATCATCAAACTTAGGGCTGAAATCAACAACTTAGAATCAAAAAGAACTATACAAAGAATCAATGAAAACAAAAGTTGGTTCTTTGCGAAAATCAACAAAATAGACAGTCCCCTAGCCAAATTAACTAAAAGGCAAAGGGAGAAAACACATATCAACAAAATCAGAAGAGAAAAGGGAGAAATAACAACAGACATTGAGTAGATCCAGAAAATATTCGGGCATTACTTTAAAAATCTATATTCCACTAAATTTGAAAACCTAAGAGAAATGGACAATTTCCTCGATAAATTCCACCTACCAAAACTAAATCAAAATCAGATTAACAGCTTAAACAGCCCAATAACACCCAAGGAAATAGAAACAGTCATTAATAATCTCCCAACCAAAAAAAGCGCAGGGCCAGATGGCTTTAGCACGGAATTCTACCGGAACTTCAAAGAGGAACTAACACCATTACTTTTCAAATTCTTCCACCACATAGAAACAGAAAGAACACTGCCAAACTCATTCTATGAGGCCACTGTCATTCTGATTCCTAAACCACACAAAGACCCAACAAAGAAAGAGAACTTCAGACCAATCTCCCTCATGAACATAGATGCAAAAATACTTAATAAAATACTAGCAAACCGAATTCAAGAACACATCAAAAGTATCATACACCATGATCAAGTAGGCTTTATCCCAGGAATGCAGGGATGGTACAATATACGAAAGTCTATCAATGTAATTCACCACATAAACAAGATGAAAGAAAAAAACCACATGATAATCTCACTAGATGCAGAAAAAGCATTTGACAAAATCCAACACCCCTTCATGCTAAAAGTTCTGGAGAGAACGGGCATACAAGGACCATACCTAGAAATAATAAAGGCAATATACAGCAAGCCAGTAGCCAACATCAAATTAAATGGAGAGAAGCTTGAAGTATTTCCTCTAAACTCAGGGACAAGACAAGGATGTCCACTTTCACCATATCTCTTCAATATAGTACTTGAAGTCCTTGCTAGAGCAATAAGACAACTAAAGGAGATCAAAGGGGTAAAAATTGGAAATGAAGAAGTCAAATTATCCCTATTCGCAGATGATATGTTAGTATACATAAGCGACCCCAAAAACTCTACCAAGGAACTCTTACAGGTGATAAACAACTTCAGCAAGGTGGCTGGATACAAAATTAACTCAAAAAAATCAGAAGCCCTTCTTTATACAACAAACAAATATACCGAGAAAGAAATAAGGGAAACAACCCCCTTCACAATAGCCACAAACAACATAAAATACCTGGGGGTAACCCTAACCAAGCATGTAAAGGACCTATATAACAAGAACTTCAAGCCCCTGAAGAAAGAAATGGAAGAGGCCTTTAGAAGATGGAAAGATCTCCCATGCTCATGGATAGGTAAGATCAACATAATAAAAATGGGTATCCTACCAAAAGCAATATATAGATTTAATGCAATTCCTATCAAAATACCAACATAATTCTTTATAGACCTGGAAAAAGCTATTCTCAACTTCATATGGAACAACAAAAAGCCCAGAAAAGCTAAATCAATCCTGTACAATGAAAAAACATCTGGAGGTATCACCATCCCAGATTTCAAGCTGTACTACAGAGCAATAGTAATAAAAACAGCATGGTACTGGTATAGAAACAGACCAGGGGATCAATGGAATCGAATTGAAGACCCAAACATGGACCCACACACCTATGGCCAACTAATCTTTGACAAAGAAGCCAAAACCGCACAATGGAAGAAGGACAGCATCTTCAAGAAATGGTGCTGGTCCAACTGAATGTCCACTTGCAAAAGAATGAAATTACACCCATACCTATCACCTTGTACCAAACTTAAATCCAAGTGGATCAAAGACCTTAACGTAAAGCCGGCCACACTAAATATATTAGTAGAAAAAGTAGGAGAAACCCTCGAACTCATTGGCACAGCTGACAACTTCCTGAACAGAACACCAACAGCTCAGGTCCTGAAATCAATAATCAATAAATTGGACCTCATGAAACTGAAAAGCTTCTGTAAGGCAAAGGACACTATCATTCGAACAAAACAGGCAACCAACAGACTGGGAGGAATCTTCACCAACCCCACATCTGATAGAGGGCTATTATCTAAAATCTACAAAGAACTCAAGAAACTAAATGCCAAGAAACCAAATCATCCAATCAAAAAAATGGGAGATGGAGCTAAATAGAGAATTCACAAAGGAGGAATCCCTAAGGGCTGAGAGACACCTGAAGAAATGTTCAACATCCTTAATCATCAGAGAAATGCAACTCAAGATGACCCTGAGATTCCACCTAACACCTGTTAGAATGGTTAAGATAAAGAGCTCAAATGATAGCGCATGCTGGCGAAGGTGTGGAGAAAGGGGAACCCTACTCCATTGCTGGTGGGAGTGCAGGCTTGTGCAACCACTATGGAGGTCTGTCTGGCGATATCTTAGAAATCTAGGAATAACCTTGCCTCAAGACCCAGCCATACCACTTCTGGGTATACACCCAAAGGACCTCTCACGGAGACATAGGGAAGTCTCCTCATCTATGTTCATAGCAGCCTTATTTGTAATAGCTAGAAATTGGAAACAACCCAGATGTCCCTCAACTGAAGAATGGATTAAAAAACTGTGGTACATCTATACAATGGAATATTACTCAGCTATCAGAAACAATGAAATCATGCAATTTGCAACCAAATGGATGGATCTAGAGAAGCTCATCCTGAGTGAGCTAACCCAGTCTCAGAAGGATGCACATGGCATCTATTCACTTATAGTAGGATTTTAGCTGTATCGTACAGGATATCTGTACTACAACCAACACACCAAAAGGAACATGGACATAAACTTTTTTTTTATCTTTTTCTTTTTCCTTCTCCTTTTTTTTCTTTTTTCTTTTTCCTTTTCCCTTCTCTTTTTCCTCTCTTTTTTTTGTTGATATTCTTTGTTTTTGTGGGTTTGTGTGTTTGTTGGTCTTTTTTTAGTATTCCCCCAGTAGCAAGGAGACACCTTTCACTGGCAGTACTGCCTCGTAGGCCCCCGGTGAATGAAGAGGCTCTTGGCCCTCATATGACTCCTGATCTGTGGTGAGAGACTGTTAGGCAGGGACACTCCACCCCAGAGGAACAAGACGGAAGGGTCAGGGGGTAGAGCATGGGAGGGTGGGGCTGGGAAGCGGGAAAAGAGGACAATATGATAAGGATGTAACCTGAAGCAACAAACAAATAAATTTATTAACTAAAAAAAAAAAAAAGGCAGGTGGCAGGGCTGAAACACTGTGAATGGAATAGAGGATACAGCCATTCGGCCTGGTTTTGCAGACCTCCAGGTTTTGAGAAGACGTGGAGCTAAGGTAAAATACAAGAGAACTGTGGTATTGGCCCATGCCTTTGGCTTCAGCGGAGACGGGTGGGGGGGCGAGCACCGTAGAGTTGGTGGTCTTATGTATTCTGGAGTCATACGGAGCGGGGTGGTGAGGGTGCATACTCTTGGTCCCACCATTCAAGAAGAGTACACCCTCGGTCCCAGCACACTGGAGAAAGAAACGGGCAGATTTCGGAGCTCAGGGTCAGCCTGATGCAGGGCAAACTCTAAATAGAGAAAGACTTCGATCCAAGAGTGGTGGAACACATCTTTGATCCTTTCAGATGGGAACCACGGGTCTCTGATCCCAATAATTAGAGTTCAGAGACACACACATGGGATTTGGAGGGACCTATGTTTGGAGGCTACTTACAAAAGGCCTTCTCGATGCAGGCAGATTGTCCTTTGGGATCTCAAAATATATACACTGGAGCTGGTTTAGCTCCAAGGTGACAGAATGATTTCTTCTTTAACCCGGATTGAAAGATAACGCTTTGTATGTTGTCGGAAGGCCAAATTTGCTTCAGGAGAAGTATTACCTAGCCCCCTGCCCAAAAAAAAGAGGATAATTGTCCCAGGGTTGGGATTGGGGCAGGGCTCTGTTTTTGTCTTTCCAGGAGAATCAAAGCATCCATTCGGGGAGCCCAGGGACAGCTGGACAGTGGAAACCTCAGCAGAGAGCAGAATCAGGCACCAAGGAGGACGAGTGACCCAGTTGATTCAGCCTGGCAGACTTCCTCAATAGCTGTCTCCATCAGGGGCCTGCAACCACGGCAATCCAATGTCGCTGGGACCGTTCAGCTCTACACAATGCCCCGGCCGGAACCTCAGTGAAGCCTGCAAGATCAGCTTCTGCCTACAAACTCCTTAGGTCATCTAAACAGCTGAGAACAGAAGGACTGAACATAAAAGGATTGTACTAACATTTTTAACCATTTTTTCCATTTGGGTTCGGTCCCCAAACAGGTTTACTACGACCCAAATCAGCAGGAAGTCACTTTAAGAGAGCGATGTCCCATGCCCAGAGGGTGGGGAGGGTGTTTCTCCGCACTTCTTCTTGGTTATTTGAAGGATAACTGAAAACTCCGATATTTAGTGGAAGAGATTACAAGCTGATAAATGGTCATGTTTAATGGGTTTTGGAGGTTAGCCCCAGGGACTTCCTACTTTTCCTTTTCTGTTTCCTTCTTCCTCTCCTATGTAGGAGTGCATAGGCTTGAGAAAAATGAGACATAGCACAGGAAGGTCCAAGAAGAAGGGGCAGATTATTGAATATGCCCTTATACCTTTGTATATTGATACAAAATTAGTAGTATATTTGGCTAAAGTGGTATTGACCATTGTTTATTGTGCAAAAATAAGATTGTATTGGATTACATCGGTATTGATCTTTGTATATTGATACAAAATTAAGATTATAGTTGGCCACAATGGTATTGACCCTTGTATATGGATGTAATATTAAGATTGTATTGGGCTACATAGGCATTGATCTTTGTATATTGATACATTATTAAGAGTATATTTAACCACAATTGAATAGATCTTTGTATATTGATACAAAATTAAAGGTAACGCTTCCTAATTGTATCATACCTAGAGATACTTAAAAATAAAACGTGAAGCTCTGGCCTCTTGATACCAACCATCTAAAACGGTCTAGGATAGTTAAGTAAAACAAACTCCTAGTCATGCAAACATGTCACTTTGTTAGCTACTATGACAGTCTATCACAGATATTCTCTAAACTACCCAGTAATCAAGTTCTTAAGAGACAAGCAACATTTGCTTATCTAAGTACAAGAGATGGATAGGGCATCTTCAAAAAACCCAAGAGATCTGCAGAATATGGCATTCAAAGATGTTATCTTAAATTAAGATTTTCTTTTTTTTTGATATCGAGACATATCAACTCCTGACAGCACCCCCTATTCTACTCCAAGTAGAAGATAAGCATCGAAGAATCTCCAGTGTGAGATGGTTGAATTAGTGGCAAGCCTATCTCTTGGCATGAAAAAACCCCTTGCTCCAACTGCAGACAGACTGCTGTCCAAAAAGGACAAAACTTGGTAGCAGGGAAGTCGACAGCCTAGCTCTGCCAAGACAGGGTAGGTTAAGTCCTCATAATCCCTGCTCTACAACAAATGTCTGTCAGAAAAACAGGACCCAAAGGCTGAAGACTGATGCAGGAATGTATGGAGAGAAAATGGGAACTGTCCAGGCAGTCACTGGTATGTCATTTCTTAGTTTTGGAAGCTGCAGGCCCTGCACTTCCTATATAAGCAGATATATTTATCCCTCTCAGGTCTCTGAGGTGGTTGAAGAATAGACAGCTTGAGTCTCATAGTTAAATTTTGAGTTGTTTAGGAATCAAGAGGGTGTTCTAGATCTAAGAAGATACTCTTAAAAGTGTGTTACAAGTTAGTATGAATGTTGAGTCAGATATAGACCTTTAAACTCATGGAGATGGTTAGATAGTAGAATGTTAAAGTCAGGGGCCAAATATGTATAAACTGGACATTGGGAAGGTATACTGGGCCATTTAACTCTCATAAATGTGGCATATTTATATCTGTTGTTTTGTATAGTATTTACTGTTATAAGAGAAGGAACCATCTGTTGGACTGAAAGGGGAAACTTCTGGGGGGAAGCGGGTGGAAGGGCGGGATAGGAAGGGGGAATAGGGAAGGGTTTGTGACTGAGATGTAACTTGAAGAAAACAAAAAAAAGTATTTTTAAAAAAATGTCAAGAAGCACTCGAGTGTCTCCACCAGTAAGCAGTGCAAGAAAGATGGCCAGAAAGTTCAACTGGTACAAACCTAGCAAGAACCCGAATGCTAGCAGTGAAATAGAGAGGAGAGGTCTGTAGGTGCAAGAATGAAAAGCTTTGGGGGCTCAAGAGATGTTTCAGTTAGCAAAGTGATTGCAGGACAAGCACAAGCACCTGAGTTCAAATCTGTCACTTATACAAAGGCTGCACACAGCCATGTGCTGATTTTCCCAGTGGCGGAGAGGCAGAGCTAGGAAGATCTTTGGAGCTTGATGGCCAAGCAATCTAGTCAAATGGATAAGCTCCACTGACTGACCCTGTATCAAAAGATGAGGTGGAAATAATGTACTACAATTTTTTTTATCCATTCATCAGTTGAGGGACATCTGGGTTGTTTTCCAGTTTCTAGCTATTGCAAATAAGGCTGCTATGAACATAGATGAGGATATGTCCTTGTGGTTTGGTAAGGAATCGTTTGGGCGGATACCCAGAAGTGGTATGGCTGGGTCTTAAGGTAGGGCTATTCCAAGTTTTCTAAGATATTGCCAGACTGATTTCCATAGTGGTTGTATAAGTTTGCACTCCCACCAGCAGTGGAGGAGGGTTCCTCTTCCTCCACAACCTCACCAGCATGTGCCATCATTTGGTCTTTTGATCTTGGCCATTCTGACAGGTGTGAGATGGAATCTCAGAGTCCTCCTGAGTTGCATTTCTCTGATGATTAAGGATGCTGAGCATTTACTTCAAATGTCTCAGTGCCATTAGAGATTCCTCCTTTGTGAATTCTCTGTTTAGCTCTGTTTCTCATTTTTTGATTGGATTATTTGGATTCTTGGTGTTTAATTTCTTGAGTTCTTTATAAATTTTGAATGTTAGCCCTCTGTTGGAAGTGGGGTTGGTAAATATCATTTCCCAATCTGTAGGTTGCCATTTTGTTCTAGTGACAGTGTCCTTTGCCTTACAGAAGCTTCTCAGTTTCATGAGGTCCCATTTATTGATTGTTGGTCTGAGAGCCTGAGCTACTGGTGTTCTGTTCAGGAACTCATCTATCAGAAGCAAAGAAATCATGCAATTCGCAGCCAAATGGATGGAACTAGAAAAGCTCATCCTGAGTGAGCTAACCCAGACTCAGAAAGATGCACATGGCATCTACTCACTTATAATTGGATTTTAACCATACAGTACAGGATAACTATCCTACAACCAACACACCAAAAAGATTTGGAACATAAGACTTTCTTACCTATCAATGGGACAATTTGCCCTAGGGGTGCTTCCATGTAGGCCCCCAATTCAAGAGGAAGCTCTTAGTCCTCATATGACTGTTGAACTGAGAGAGACTGATTCATAGGGACAGTTCACATCAGAGGAGTGGGATAGGTGGGAGAGAGAGGGGAGGGAGGGAGGGTGGAGCCAGGAGGGGTGCAAAGAGGGCACTGTGATGGACATGTAACTTGATGTAATAAATAAATATTATAATAAAAAAGGTGAGGTGGAGACCAATAGAAGAAGACATCTGACAGACTCTGGACTCCACACATACACACATGTGCATGTGTACATACATATACATACATTACATACATGCATGCATACATACATGTGAACAGTACATATGCATACAGTAGATGATAGATAGATGATACATGATAGAGATAGATATATTATTGATTGATTGACAGATGATAGATAGAAGATAGATAGATAGATAGATAGATAGATAGATGATAGATACAAAGTCTTCCCTGACATATCAATGAAAGAGCTGAACAGATTAGGAACCTAATGCCTCTTTGGATTTTGAGAGCATGAAGGAAAACAAACAAAGATGTTAAAGATACCTTCAAAATGAGGAGAGTTAGCGGTCAAAGATCCTCAAGAGACTAGATTAGGCCCATTACCAAATGTGTGTCACACAGGCTCCCATAAAGTGGTGTATATTGTGTTGCATACTGTTCACTGACTGTTTTATATACACTTGGCAGTCAATAGAGACTGTGAGTGGCAGGAAGTAACATTAGAGAAAACACTAAGGAAAGACCTAGAGTCCCAGTGAGTCTTTAATGGATATAAATACTTTAGTGACCCCAATAGATGGTGGTTATAGGAGTACATCTCAATCCCTAATAGTTCTCAAAGGGACAATTACAGCAGCATGAAATTAGTCTGAGACTGGTCCTCTGGTCTCTCGAATGTACCTCATTATAAAATACTTCATATAGTCAGTAGGGTCATCTGGCCCATCAGCATTTAGCCTCAGCATAAACCAAAGGGTGGTGCTCAGTCACAGTCAAGCACCCAGATTCAGAGATCAAACAAACCTCGGTTTCAAAGGGACTCTAGGCAAGTTTCTTACCCTCAGACTTGTTTCCTTATACATATTGATTGTCCCAATTCGCTCTCCATTGCTGTGATAAAACACTGAACAAAATCAACTTGGGGTATAAAGGGGTTTTTTTCAGCTTGCAAGTTGCAGTAAAGGAAGTTACTGTAAGCTACAGTAAGGGCAGGAGCTCAAGGTAGGAACTGAAGCAGAGACCACGAAGGAGTGCTGTTTACTGGCTTCCTCCTCCTGCTTGCTCTTATAGGCCCCAAGACCCACCTGACTAAGGATGGCACTGTTCACATTAGGCTGGGCCCTCCCATATCAATTAGCAACCAAAAAAATGCCCCCGCCGATATACCCACAGGCCAGTCTAATGAAGGAAACTCCGTGATTGAGTTTTCATCTTTCCAGGTGTGCCAAGTTGACCACAGAAGCTAGCCATGACAGAGATTATGTCCACCATATAAACCTCTGTTTCCCCAATTATAATAGTGAGATAAAATGACACCAGCAAAGCAATTAGCATGTTACTAGAATAGACCCAACTTTATATAGCATTGGGAGAAAAGATCCAGGAAAGGTTTGATTGAATTTAGCAGAAAATGAGAAATCAAATAAGAAACACCATCTCCAAACACTAAGAAGAAATGGGGATCATTTATAAAAAAAAGATTGGCTAAAATGTTCCTGATAGGCAAGACCCACTGCCATACTGCTGCTTTCCCTGCAATTTATCACAAGCGAGGCAAGCTGAAGGTGTGGCCAGCCATGAGTTGAGTTCCGGCATGGAACAGAAGGTCAAGGATTGATAAAACAAGGGCTGAACATAACTTTCTCAGACCGAATTGAATTTGGGAGCCAGTCCAGACTTCAGACTTCTATCTAGCAGTATTTTGTGCTGCATAAATATCTACATATGTTGTTGTTCATTTCTGGCACTAAATGGGATATTTAAGGGCTGATTTATCCCCTTATTTATTTTTACATGAGTAAGAACAGCACATGAAATAACTAATTACTTTTAAACTACCTCTAAGTAGTTCTCATGTGTCCACAAAGCATATGAATCCCACAGTTTGGGGAACAAGGAAGAGATGCAACAGGTCCCCGATTTTGAGAGGAGAAAAATTAATCTAAATGGGCATACGAAATATCCAAAAGAGGAAAGCAGAAGAGGAGACGTAGCTCTCTACAAAGAATGACAACAATAGCGTCCTGTTTTTAAACAGAGAAAATATCTCTTCAAAATCTAGCTTTTAAAAAAGGTCAGAGAAGTTTAAGGTTTACTCAAGTGTAAATGTCAGCAGGAGTAAGTGGTACTGTGAGAAAATGGGGAGATCTCTGACCTTTAATCCAAAAGAAAGCTAGAACACTTTTAGGTGCCCAAAAAGAGAAAAGGGAAGAAAATTTTGAGAAGCATTTTTAACCAGAAAACTAAAATGAAGAAAATGACAATTTACTGAAATTGGTACTTGCTCATACATCAGGATTTTTGTTGCAAAGCCATGCCCCATGTGACTAAATAAAAATAGCCTGGGGAGCTGGATCAGTGGATGACATGCTTCCCTCCACATGCATAAGACCAAAGCCAAATATCTGTGTAAAAATTAGGCAGGTGTAGAGGCAGAGACAGAAGATACCAGAGCAGACTGGTTAGCTAGACTAGCAAAATCAGGGAGCACCATGTTTACAAAGAGACTTGCCTCAGAAAATGAAATAGAGAGAAATCAAAGGAGGCACCCAATGTCCACCTTGGGTGTATGCAGAGACATATGTGCATATATATGTGTGTGTGTGTGTGTGTGTGTGTGTGTGTGTACCTATGCACATATGAACATGCATGTGCTGAAAAAAAGTATTATACACTAGGTTAGATGAGTAGGGTCAAAGTTCAATGTGACCCCAGGACCTTTCACCAGATTACACACTTTTAAAATACCTCAGCATTGGCTTCTATGGGGAATTTCTGATGATAAGATAGAAGTCTGATATCTCCAAAAAGCTGCCTGAACTCAGTGCCAAATGATGGACTCCATTTTTTCTGTGGAAAACCCTTCCTTCCTCTGATCTGAGGAAACCTCAGATCCTCTAAGGTGTGTCACATAGTCCTACTCTGATAAGAAACCCACCCAGGGAACATCTGGAGATTTCTGAAAGTACTTCCCCATGCTAATGAGGTCTGTTGGTGCCTTGGCTTTCAGTCAATGACATTTGTCTATGCCTGTAGCCTACTTACAGTTTTCCCCCACCCCCACTGCCCATGAGTTACCATACCCAGTGAATCAAACACATTTACCTCCAAAACCCCTCCCCTCTGCCCAAAGGTTTATAATGCCCCTGATTCTCTAACTAAACTCTCTTTTTCTCCATGACTCCAACATGACTGTCTCAGTCTGCTGTTTATTTTGGGCCTGGGAGGGAGGCACTCTTCCTTCCTTCTATGAAGCATTCGCTGCCGCAGCTTGCCTGGTGGGCCAGGCTTGCATGGGAACACCAGCTCCTCCCTGGCTACCCCTGCCTGGGTGGGTTAGGCCTGTTTAGGGCTACTGGTGAGAGGCACTGAGCTTCAGCTGCCTCTCCTGAACCACCCACCTGGCCACCTGTCCCAGCTCCGGGAGCTTTGAGACTGTCCAGCCCAGAGCTGGAAGTTTAGCCAAAAGCGCTATCATTTGGGCTTGTAGAAAATCCTTTCCCTTGCCTCTCTGGACCCCCTCAGGGAACGGATCTCCTGGTCCATGTTTAAGCCATTTGGGGGGGGGGGGGGCTGGAAACTGGCTGAGTCTGGGCCTTCCACTGGAGGAACATGTGTTTCTGGCCCAATACCAGACAAAGAAAATATCAGACATATTTTCTCATTGTGGCCAAAAACTTCCATGTTCACACAGGAAGAATCTGGCCACTGGATAACTTTAAGTCTCCAAATTTGGTCTTCTCTATTCTTGTGTGTCCTGAATTAGATGCCCATCAGTGGTCATGGGTATGGGCTATATTAATTGGTTTATGTTTATCAGCCTCCACCCAAGGCTTATAGGACTCATAAAGATGGATTAAGAATAATGGCCAAGATAAATAACAAATGCCCAAATACACAGCAGCCAGGTCCCTATTGGACAATAAGTTTCACACTTGAAATTAAGCCCACTCCATTCTTCAAAAGGCTATGTAACTTTGCTTCCTTATGAGTATGCAAGCATCCCTGAGAACTCCACAGACTTGTGATCATTGTGTATCATTGATCATTGTGTATAATTGTGATCATTGTTTATCATTTAAACACATGCAAAGTGTGAAGGGCCACCATCAAGTGAAGCTGGCAGAAAAAAATATTTTATTCAAGTCAATGTTGTAAAGTAAGCCCACCAGAAACCACCACACAAAGCCACAAAAAAGTTTATTGCCAGCCTGTAGCTGCACGGGGAACTTGACCAAATCACGCAGTCATAATACTTATAGCTCTTTGTCTTTTATGCACAAAAAACACATCCTGGTTGGCACACCGTAGTTAGCAAGAAGTGGAACTACAGAAGCCAAAAAGCAAGGTTAGTACATTTGGAGATTTTTTTATTCAGGAACTTTCCTAGAACTAGGTCTTTGTTCCTGTCTGGACAGGTGTTGGAGCCTACCTGCTGGGTTTTAAGGTCAGAAAGGTGTCTCTAAAATGGAAGGTCTGGGGGTACATTACATTGATAGGAGAAACTATTTTAAATATCCAAAGTATTTATCTCTCATTTAGTCTTTAAATTTCTCCAAAAATCAAGCCCCTTATGCCTTTTCAGCTTTTTCTTTCAATACTCCAACCTCATGACACACTCTACACAGGCAACACCTTTACTAGACTCCTCACCCTGTCCCCCACAGAATCATCATCTTCAGAAGACCATGCTTTGACCTCGATGTTCATATTGTTCTATTTTACCTCTACTGTTGACTTATGACTTCTAACGTTTTTGTTTCTACCATTTTCATTTCACTTTTTCTTATACATTCTTTTAACTTCCATGGAAATTACCCATATGTTCATGTGAATTATCTACCATTTTCCCTTAGATCTTATATTTTCTATGTTTTGTTTTTTGACACAGGATCACTAACTTGGGCTGACCTTGAACTCCCTATGTATTTGAGAATGATCTTGAGCTTCTAATCTTCCATCTTCTACTTCCCACGTGCTGGTTTATGCAGTCCTTGGTTTCAAAGCCAGACCTTATGCACACTACCAAGATATATCTCCAGCCCACTTCATTAATATATCAACTGTATTTCCCATACAGTTTCTGACTTTGGGGACTTTAACACTTGTAACCATGGAGGTACATACCTATAAGTCCAACACTGAGAAGACTGAGCCAGTAGAAACGTATGTTTGAACCCGACTTACATGGTGAGACCCTACCTCAAAAAAAAAAAAAAAGGTTAAAAAATGAAAATCCACAAAAGTCATAGACTAACAATTCTAATATTTAGGTTTTCTCCAGACTGATGTTCTTGATGGCTTTTTCTTTTGATACATAGCTCTGTTCTGGCTTAGTTTTGGGTGACACGGTCTATATAGCCTGGGCTTAAATTTAACTCATTATACACCTTAGGATGAATTCCTGACCCTCTATTCTTTACCTCTAGAGTACTGAGATTCCAACCATGCACCACCACATATGACTTGACAGTACATTTTTTGAACTATATTTTGTATGTCTTCTCACTTTTTCACTCTGAATTTTTATTTTAATTAGGAATAACACATGAAGTGGCAGTAAATCTATCCCATGGTCTGGCTTCCGCTGGTCCTTGGGCAAGGGGAAAGTATGGAAAGAAACGTAACTCAGTCTCAGTCACTCAGAATCCCACCTGGGTCCTGACATGCATCTGTTGGCTGGCATTGCTTCATTCCTGTCCTCAGCATCCACTTTGATGTCATCCTTTGGACATACTGCAGAGCATACTCCTACATGAGAGCTGCTCCTTCCCACAGCCTTCTGGTTTCTAGCAAATGCCAAAGCTCTTGATAAGCCAAATCACCATCTGTGGTACCTCATCAAGGAGTGATAAGCTCATCTGGCACCGGAAGAAAGAATCAGCACTATGAAGGGGTCCAGGAGTGGCAAGGTTGGCATGGGTTTTATCAACCCATTCCAAGTTCTTATCTGAAGTCAACTCCTTAGCTTCATCCCTTCCCTATGATCTGTGTAGCTACTCCTAAAATCACAGCCCTGTGGAAATTCAAAAGTAGTATCATTATATGTTAAAGTGTGCAGTGACTTTTGTCTTTCTTGTATTCCTGCACAGCTTCTGAAAGCTGGGACAGTTTTCCTCTCTCATTGTGCCACAAGTAAATCTTGCCAACACCAGCTTCCTATCATGTCATGAATCAGTCCCTTCATCTCTGAGAGATATTCTATATAAGGCATAAAGAAGCTGTGGATTTTACTCCTGTGAGTCACATCCTTTATGAGGGGTGCTCAGTAGTGGAAAGAAAATAAGCACTCTGCTATTGGGATGGCGCTAGAGTGTGGGCATTGCCCAGACTCTTCATCTTCCACATCCCCCATGTGGTCCATGGTGTCAGTATCTTCATAGTCAAATTCTTCATCAGCATCGGTATGTTTTCTCAACCTCCTTCATCTAGGTCTTCCTTCTCCTTCTCTTCCTCTCTTCTTCATCTTCTCTTCCTCCTCCCTGCTTTTCTACACCTGCTGCTTGGTTCTCTCCTTTATCTACTGATCAAACCACTGGAGCTGAGACAGATTCTCCATCCAGGTTCAGCTTCTCCACCCAGGCTCTGTTTCTCCACTCAGCCTTCAACCTTGCAACTCCTGGACACCTTCATAGAAGCTGAAGTCATTTTACTGGAATGTGTGAATGACATGGTGGCTACATTTACAGCACCCTGCCCACACTGTCCACACCTAGCTCCTTCTCCAAGTTCTTGCTCATCACCTTTTCTTGGTGACTCACATTCTGCATTACCTTCATCTCCAACTTCACATGGCACCAGGACTTAAAATAATTTTCCTAGATTCTAAAAGTGGCAAACTTCTTACTACAGACAGTGTAGTAGATGGCTATGTGTTTGCCTCCTCCACCACAGCCTGCTGGTTCCTCAAGTTCTTCAGTGGTGACCTGGGCTAAGAAATGTATTTTCACTTGGAGATGCAGACTTGAACAATGCTAGTCAGTCTTGCAGTGGGCCTACTACATCTCCAAGTCACGGAAACCCCCTAGCAGGTGATGCAGGCATATGTTCCATGGCAGGAAGTAATAGGCAATCATGCCTCCATATTTTATAGCATGCCAGATAAGATATGCATGGAAGTGAAACTAAAAATAGTTCTGCTTCAAAATGGATGTGAATCTTCCTCATCACAGAACAGCTACTGCCTGGGAATATGTTTGCACAGTTAATCTCTGGTTCTTGAGCCCTCAGCTTTTTCTCTGAACACAAGTCTTTCCATATTCCTTGAGAATTACAGGGCTGCCCTTCCCAAGTAGTTTGAACATCTGTCCCTACAGGAGACAAGGTTTCAGGAAGGACGGGAAGTCTTCTGCTTTTCTCATCCCTTCCTCCCACACACTATTAAGATTGATTTTTCACTACTCCCTGCTCTTCCACAAGGTATTCCTATGGCCAAAATATCTGGCAAGGATCCCAGGGTCTGATACAAATTTCTCCTTCCTGGGGTCCCTAGGACTCTTCCTTCATGCTTGCCAATATTCAATCTATAGAAAATTATTAAGGTACTTGTTAATTTCTTCATATTTATTTGTATATTATCCCTCCCTTTCATAATGATCATCAAAGAGGTTAGAGTCCACATGTCCAATTTCTCTTCTGAGGGGTTTCTTCCTTCCCCTCATGCAGGTAATTTGGTTATTCTGTGATCTAAGCTTTCTAATGAGTCCCAAAATCATTAGGCTTTTGTAACATAGCTGTTTTTTTCTCACTATGAGAATAACAGTGATGCTCCTTCCAGCTCCCTGTTTCCTTAGGGGAAGCATAACCCCTTGTCTCATCTGTTTAGGATACCATAACAAGCACCATAAATTATATGATTATGAATTATAAATTACAGATGCCAGAAATGTATGTCTCACAATTGCAATGGCTGTAAAGCCCTTTATCAAAGTGATGGAGATTTTCTGGCTGGTGAAAGCCACCTTCTTGACCATAGACCTTCTAACTCTGACCTAAATGGTAGAAGATCAAATTACCTCTATTAGGACTTTCTTTAGAGATGTTCTAATCTCATTCATAAAACTTCTCACTATAATCTATTTCCCTCTCAATGTCACCACCCACTAATACTATCATTTTAGAGAAGAGGATTTCAACACATGAATTTAGAGGTAAATTTCTGAACATGGCACTCACCTACCCATCTATGGGCCATTAGCGATAACAGCTAATGTAGTTACTGTGTGTCTGGCAGGGTGCTTGCTGTGAAATTTATACAGATTAGATCATTGAATCCTCATTATTACATCAGATTCCTAGGGTAGGAAACCAAGACCCATACCAGTGAAGTTACGTGCCCAAGGCTAACAGCTGTTCAGTACTAGAATGCAAATCCAGGTAGATAGTCTACTTTAAGAGCTGTACTGTTACCTATACTCCTTGAGAGAAGGACCAAGTGCTGTCTTGTATGTACCATTCCCAGGTCATACAACCCCATTGAAGTGAGGCTCCAGTGACTTCAGAAGGAAGGAATCCTTGAAAGTGAATGGGGTCAGGAAGGAATGAATGGTCAGTCTCATCCACTCCTGTTTCTCATCCTCTAGTTTCACATACAGGAAATATATATCCTGACCATGATGAGAAAGCTTCTTCCTTAGGCTGAACACATCAGTCCATGACAGGAAAAGATAAATGACTTCTTCACTTTGGGATGTTTGCTTGATTAGGAGGAAATACACTCTATATTTCATATAATTTTACCTAAACTTCAACCACCAGAACTGAAAGTTCAGACTCTATTGAGCTACAGTTTCACACTGTGTCTCTTTGACTCCCTCTCACTGTGATTAAGCAATAAAAGCTTAGAGGGCAAAATCCATATATTGTACTTCTCTGTATCCCACACAATAGCCAGCACAAAGCCCTACAAATGCCTGTTGAACAAAGGAATGAAAAGAGATTAAGTTCAGATGTTCTACTATTGCAGTCCTAGCAAACCATCTCAGAGCCGAACTCTTCCTCTGGAAACTTGGAGGTGCACAGTATGCAATGACTTCAGCAAACACGGATGAATGTCAATTTTAAGTCTTAAAGAGTTCATGTTCGCTATGATTCTTTAGTCTGAAAGACTGTTGGATGGGAAAAGTATAAGACCCAGATCCTTATCTACATTTTTTTCACTTTTTTCAGGGCTGAGTGACTGCTGAGGTTTCTGGGATTAACTGTTATATTAGTTTCCTTTTCTTGTTGCTGTGTCAAAATACCTGACAAAAGCCACTTTAGGAAGGGTTTACCCTCGTTGTTTGAGAGTGTTCCTGGTTCTAGCTGTGGTGGTAGCATACAGTATCTGGTCATGGTGCATCCAATCAGAAGGCAAAGTAAGATGAAGGCTGGTGATGAGGTCTCTTTCCCCTTTTTATTCAGTTTGGGATTCCAGCTCATGGAATGGTGCTGTCTACATCCAAGGTAAATCTTCCCACCTCAACTGCATTCTGAAATCACTTCACAGACATGTCCAGAGGGTTGTCTCCTAGATGATTCTAAATCTCATTATATCGACAATCAGGATTAACCATTTCAAGGGTCTTGTCTTAGGATCCTAGAAATAGTTCTCAGAAGTGTTAACTGGGTCAGGAGATGATTTACAGTGGGTGGAGGAGGTAAAGAGGATTAATCTAGATTGGGCTTAATGAGGAGAGTGAAAACATTCCAGTACTCTCATCCTTCTTCCTGGTCATTGTTGATTTCACCTTCCAAATACAAGTCAAGGAAGCTACTGGTATCTTTTGGAACTTCAGCTTTGTCACTTATAAAATGGAGAAAATGATTCTCCACTTAATCTGGTTATTTAAAAATAAGTAGGACTTGAAAGAGGGCTCAGTCAATATGTATTGCCATGTGTCTTAGTTTCATCTCTGTTGTTGTAATTAAATATCCCTACAAAAATTAACTTAGAGGAATTAGTTAACAAGTTCAGTTACAGTCCATCACTGTAGGGAAATCAAGGCAAGAACTTTAAACAACTTGTTATATCACATCCATAAGTCAAAAGTGAAGAGCAGCGAATGCACGCAGTCTCGCTTGCCTTTTTGCTTATTCTTAGCTTAATTTCTCCACTCTTTAGACAGTTCAGAGTCCTCTGTCTAGGGAATGCTGCTGCCCACAGTGGGTTGGGTATTCCCACATCAGTTAATTAAGGTAGTCCTCCTTGTGAACACACACACACACACACACACACACACACACACACACACACACCACACACATGCATGCACATGCCAACCCAATGTGGACAGTCCCTCACTGAGACTCTCTGCTAAGATGACTCTAGGCTGTATTAAGCTGACAGCTAAAGCTAAGCACAGAATCCATTGTGTTGTTCTCTGACTTTCTGCATGGTTGCACTCACACATGCACCTCTCTCTCTCGCACACACACACACACACACACACACTAAAATAAAAATAATCTGTGAACATGTTTGGTATGGTATGGCACCCTAAAAAGTTCATGTGAGTGATGTCTATTTCTTGTAAGACAGATTGGAGAACCACAACCTTCTGATGGGAAAGCTGAACGCATAAAGCGTGAATGGTTCTGGGTACCTTGCTCCTCCAGTTCTTTCTGTCTGGGATCATCCTTGTCTTTTAGAATCTTGTATCCTTTCCAAGTTCTCCAAGCTTCAAGACCTGACCAGTCTCCTGGTAAGGGCTGTTGCCAGGGACCATCCACACCTCCATCTACCTAGACCAGAGCTCCCCCCTCCTTGCTCTGGTGGGGAGTTAGCAGGGATGGATCTGAAAAGCATTCTGAATGGGGTCCCCTGGGGAGGCGTCTGATGGGTAAGTGCTGACCCGCTGGTGGAAAGCATTTAAAGTGATTCTCTGGCATTATCCTAAGAGCATTCATATGCAATCAGGGTGGACACCTTTTCTAAAAGGCAGATAGAAGCACATCCCTGCTGTGCTCAGGAGCCCAGATTTGGAAGGCTCTTGTCCAATTAAAGTATTATGGAGTCCAGCTGCTCTTCAAGGTTATTGCTGCAGAGGGAGGAGTTGATTTTTCTTCTACTTTTATGGTAGAGGTGCAGCGGGAAGGCAGTGCCTATAGAGAACAAGAGAATGTCTGAGTCTGTGCTGGCACAACTTTTTAGGGTGCCAGGTACAATACCAAACATGTTCACACATCATTTTATTTTTATTTGTGTGTATGTATGTGTGTGTGTGTGGGTGGGTGGGTGGTCCATGTGTGAATGTAAGCATAGCATGAGCACAGTCAGAGGACAACTTTTGCGAGTCAATTTTCATGTGTGTGTGTATGTGTGAGCTGATTCTAGTGCTTCCCATTGGCTTTGAAGATTTAGACCTTCTAGTTTGAGTCTTATGTACCTTTGGACACATAGGTATGATTTAACTTTCTCTCCCTCTCTTTTGATAGGGTCTCAAGTATCTTTAGTTGGTCTTGAACTTTGCGTATACCCTAGGATGAACTTGAACTTCTGGCCCTTCGGCCTCTACCTGGGATTACAGCCCTGCACCACCATGGGCTGGGGTAGGGTGTGTTGGTAATTAGCTCACAGGGTTGTGACAGAAAGCATACACAGAATGAATATCTGATAGATCGAGTGCTCCCTACTTTCCTTTATGAATGTGGACATATCTATTTTGTGGCATGTACAATTGGCTATATTACGTCCTAGCTGTGGGTACAGAAGTGGTTGCAGGTAAGTTTTGTGGTAGGGTTAGGTTTGTCATTTATCCATCACCAAAGACAGTGCCTGGTCCTGGGTCCTCAATTTTCTGTCTGCTCAATACATAGAAGAATGAGTGACAAGTGAAGGGAGTCACTAACTTAGTCAGAGAAGGTAGTATAGGAAGCAAAGACGGGAACATAAAATGTTACGTGAACCCAAGGATGGGGAACAGAGGTAAACCAAGTTGGAATGTCACCATACACATTTGCAGCTCTTGTTGCTATCTTTGCAGCTTCGCTTTATTCGCTTTTTTTTTTCTACATACTGTTAGATCATAGCCTGCCCCTTTAAGACCCTGGTCACTCTTAGGAAGCCAGATCCCACAGTCTGAAGAAATCAGGCTATGCTCCTACAGGGTTCTCCTTGGGATAGAGAGCTAAGGAGCTGTCCTATGCTGTACATCCAACAGCAGCCTTAATTTATAGTCCCAAGTAAGACCTTGCCTCTCAGGTTCTTCGTCATATATACTATGCTGAACTTAATCTTGTGGTATGAAACTTCTTGCCACCTCTGAAAGGATATAGAAGCCAAGTGTTTCTTTTGTTTAGCTTGGAGAAAAGCTCCAATTAAATTGATAACAAAGTAAGAAAGAGGTAAATCCAACATGAATGGGATAGGAAGAGAGGCCCAGGAGCTCTCAGAGAAACCTCCCACCTCCAGGCCCTATCACGACCTTTATCTCAAATAAGCTTTATTCCTGAAGGGCAATTATATGTCAGCTCCCCCAACCATTCTTATATTTAACACATGTGCATTTATTTGCTCTTCAGGTTGTCTGGCCATTTCATAAATTATTAGTCCAGCTAACTTTATCCAGCTGACTGGATATCTTAGGAGTCTAATTTCAAGTTCCTAGGACTGCATCTGACTGGCTGAGCTTAGAATCAGGTATCTGTCAGAAATGATAGAGAGCTGGCAGTCCTGGTGGTCCCCTTCCCTCCAAGGATAGGGGCAGTTGCTGAGAGGTTGCTTCACATCGCTGAGTCTGTGCAGAATGAGGAAATCTTCAGAACAATAGTGGGTGAGCTGGGAGCATCATCTTCATCCGTAGAGCACAGGGAAGGAGACATGCGAGTGTAGAATTTGTAGGACTAATGAACTCCCCGATCCTATCCATGTGGCTTATACTGGAGTTGTATTTTACGGGTTGGGATTTTGAAAATCTCTTCTCCTCAAGGCCAGAACCTTACTATATAACATACAATGGAAATAATGAATGTTAATAAATATAAGAGCTTAGTTCTTGAGCAACGTGTGTCAAAAGTCAGTGCCTGTGTTCCTGTGAAACATCTGTAAACCCAAGGGGTATGAATTACATTTGCAAATTCTTAGTTTTAGTTTAGAGATCCTACCAGGACACCAGATTAGGGACCTGTTTCCCTAATGCAGTGCCTCTCAGAGCAGTCACCCATGACTACTTCAACACTAGCCGAAATACAAATCTGTGGGCCCTTCCCTAGGTCCTCGATCGCTGGGGTCCAGGACAAGCCTTCTCTTTTTGGGAATTCAGATGCATTCGAAATCTGGGAACACCCTTGTTCCAGATATTATATAAGAGGTTCAAAGTGCCCTAGGTTACATAGTGGAGACTTCTGAGCAAGGCCTTTAGAGTAAGCCCCCAGGACACTGAGCAGATGTGATTATCACAACTAACCACGGCTTTGGAAAAAGTTATATTTTTCAAAGGAATGTTGGTCTGGAAACCCCTTATGGTGGCTGAGCTGTAGAACATACAATTGCTTTCTCTTTCATCCTTCAGATGAAAGATGCCAGCATGAGATTCATGTTCACATGACTGGCATATTCTACCTCAGGCAGAGAATGTGGGTAAGGCATTCTGACTCAAATTACAACAGACCAATGTTAAATCTTCAGTTGTTAAGTGGAGTGGCAAGGCAGGCTCAATATCTGTCATCCCCTGAGTGGTATAATTCCCACAGTGACCCCCTGAGGAAGATTCTATTATTCTTAAAAATAAATGAAGCAGTTTGTCCACTACTAGCTGGTGGTAGTTCAGGGACTTAAGCCAGATAACCACACGCTAAAACCCAACCACTAGCCACCATGTTACAATGTCTACCTGTAGCTTGTTCTTTTTCTTCTCTCCTGCCTTATGTTATACCTTGCCCTAAACTGTCTCCTTACCTCAGGGAGGTTGGGGCAATGCATCTAGGACTTTTGTCTTTCCAACAACTGATATTGGAGGGGTTGGGGAATAGAGGGATTTACAACTTGCGGAAGATCTGGCATTCTGTGTGTGAATGTGTGTGTGTGTGTGCGCACGCGGGGTCGTGAATTGATAGTAAGGAGAGCCATGACTTGCTGAGTTAGTTTCTAATCCTGACCTGGGCTTAGCCCTAGAAAGTGAGTGAAAAAGGAAAAAAAAAAACATGATGAGACCAGTCTTGTTAGAGGGAGACAGAGATGGTCTTGCAGGTGTTATGAGAAAGTCTTTGTTAGATGTAAGAATGGAGCAGCAGTGGTTGGTTTGGGAGAGGAGGTGACACATAATTACCCTTCTTGAATGAGGTTTTTTAGGAGAAAAGGCCATAGGAGCACAAGGCTTTAAGGCGAGAGAGAATTAGGAAGGGAATTCATCAGGGGCCTTAAAGAGAAGACCAGTTCCCCTTTCAGACCTGGAGAGGAACTTCATTAAGAGAGATAACTTAAAGTAAGAATATGATAGAGAAGTAGAAGAATCACCATGAGAGGGATGGTGAAGAGGAGGCCCAGAGGACCCTTCAATGAAATCCCCCAAACAAATATTTGACTTAAAGTTTTTGAAGCTTTTGGAAAGTTTTATATACTGTGACTGACTTTAATATAGCATATAGGACCAAGAGCATCAAAGGGTCAGGTACCAAAAACTAGAGCCATGGCACAGAACAGCTTCACAATTCTCTCTCCCAGCTGAGGGAGTGTGGCCAGTGTCTTAAAGGGACAGGCCCACATCCTAACAGTCTTGAGTTATACCCTAGCAGCAATCAATCTCAATAGCTCTCTCAGGTTTTGTGTTCTCCCCAAAAGAAGAAACCAAATGGAAACAGTAATAGAGGAATCAGTCAGAGTTAAATTTAATGAGCAAGGACACATGCTTTAAAAAAAGAATGGACTGGGCCAAACAGCAATGACCTTGGCCTTGGCAGGAATTAGGGCTTGTATTGTTCTTTTCTTGCTATCCTAGAAGCCCATTTACCTGGAATTCAGTATAAGTAGATGTAAAGATGCAAGAATATATAGAGAAGTGTATGTATTCCTAAAGGTGAAGAGTTCACCAGGTCGAAGGGTAATGGTACTCTGCACATATTTCCTGGTCAGATCAGGATGTCCTTCCAGGAAATCTGAGTTGACCTAACTGGAGTCAATCACCATGAACAATCTTGACCCCTCCCCCCCCACAAGGCCCTGAACTGTCCCAGCTAAAGTGATTACCACCACCTATTATTATTTATTTATCATTTGTTGTTTTATTTTTACAGGGTCTCATATAGCTCAGGCTGGTTTCAAGCTTACTATATAGCCAGGAATGACCTTGAATTTCTGATCCTCATGCCTTTACCTCTTAAATATCGGGGTGTGGCATCACACCCAGCCTTATGTAGTGCTGGGGTTTTGTGCATTGTAGGCAAGCAACTCTACCAACTGAGCCACATCTCCAGCCCCCTATTTTTCATGGGGGCCTGTTCATCAACTCTTCCAGAGACAACTTCTTACCTAGCTAACACAGGGACTTCCTCATTCAGAAGTGAGTTGGGGTCAAAAGGAGCCAATTGCAAAGGCTGACAGACTCCTGAGCTAACTACAGTCAGGTTCCTCTAGATCAACGGTTCTTGACCTGTGGGTTGTGACCCCTTTGTCAAACCTCTGTCTTCAATAATATTTACATTGCTATTCCTAACAGTTGTAAAATCACAGTTATAAAGTAGCAATGAAAATAATTTTGTCACTGTGGGTCACCGTAACATGAGGAACTAACTGTATTAAAGGGTCACAGTGTTAGAAAGGTTGAAAACCACTGCTCTGGATCTTCACGGTGCTGGCCCAGAGCTTAGTCCTTGGCCGGTTCAGTCCAGCCTTGGAAAAGGTCCTGCTAATTTAGTTTAGCAAAATCCTCATAGCCTTGCCGTTTCCTTTAAGTGATTTTTCATTTACTGACCCTTACTCTGCTTCATGGCTACAAATCCCCTGTAATTCTTGATTGCCTTGGTGTGAAGCCCCATCTCTTCCTCACTGTAAAAGCCCTGTGCAGCAGTTTTCCTGAATGAAGCCTGCCTTTCATTGCTGACAAGCATCTGGATATCTTTCCTTTGACAAAGCATCAGGACATCTTACAGTAGAGCTAAACTGTCTCTCCCAGCATGGCCGCTCTCAGAGACTCCCTCCTTTGCTGAGCTCTGACACAATCTGAGTGTTCCATGTGGAAGTGTGTTTAGGGATGGTGGTATAGGTTCAGCAGGTGGTGCTATATTGAAAATAAGTTCATGGCATCTTGGTAGAGTCAGGCTCAAAATGAAGTTATTAGAAATAGTGTTGTTGCACAATTGGGAATGTACACTTGGAATTATAACTTCTGCACACAGTTGTCTTATTCATCCTCAGCATCCCTGTGAGAATATGAGGGTCCCAAGAGTCCCCCCTTTGTCATTAGCTATAGTGTCTTGCAGCCTTACCTGTAAGATGCATCACATTCACCTTCCTTTTTGGGAAAATGTATTTTCTTAATGGTTGGATGTCTTCAGTGAGCACTTCTTGCCACTAGATGGGATTATACACTGCAGATTGCTTTGAGTCTTTCTGGGGCTTGGGTGTGGATTGCAAGAAAAGCAGGTTGTCAGACAAGATAGGAAGGGTGTTTTAGTTCTTTCTTAGTGCTCAAATATATCTCTTCTCTTTCTCTGTCATAGCCTTTAACATTTTTTATTTTGTGAATTGTCTTGTCAAAGCAACACAAACTAATGCTAATTGTAAATAGTTTAGAAATTTATCAGTTACAAATGCTTCCATTTCCTTTCTCAGAGATACTCATTGGTAAGAGTTGTGTCTGTTTCTTGATTTTTTAATTTGCCTTTAAATAGAGATACATTTATGTGCCTATATAAGTATATCTGTGTTTACTCATAATACACACATATAACATGCATACTACTTTCCTATTTAACTTGTTTTCTCTTGGCATATTTTATAACATTTTTCTTAAGTTAGGGCAGATCTATTAACACATTAACTGACAGTATAGAATTCTATAGCATCATTAATTTTATTTATTTATTTGTTTAAAAAAATAAAAATTGTTTTTATCTACATGAGTGTTTTGCCTTCATGTATGTATGTGCACCATGAGTGTGCAATGCCTGGGAAGGCAAAAAGAAGGTACTAGATGCCATAGAAGTGGATTTATGGGTGGTTATAAGCTGCCATCTTGGGGTTGGGAACTAAATCCAGGTCCTCTGCAAGAGCAGTAAGTGCTTTTAACTGCTTTTGCATCACTCTAGCCCCATTTTATTTTCCTTTTAGATAGGGTTTCATATGTAGGGTTTCATATGGGCTGGTCAAATTCACGGCCATCCTCCTGCTTCAGTTCCTCAGTGCTGGGATTATAGCTATGAGCCATTATGACTGGCTATGTCATGATTTTTATAGACAAACGCCTCTGGATGGAAACTTAAAAAATTCCCTTTTCTCTCCTGTTTTTATTATTAAAAAATATATTAGGCAGAGGGAATTCTAGAACCTAGGACTCTCAGGAGAGTAAACTAATTCCCCAAACTGAAGCCTAACCAGTTACTAATCATTAAGGAATACCTAGCTAGGCACTTTTCACTTTCACCAAGTATGATTTCTTTGCCTTATAGAAGTCTCTCCCAGCACTCCTTAGGATGTGTCAATTCATGAATGACTGAATACTCAAACTCTTCAACATTTAAAAAATGTGTCCATTTGTCTTCTTAAATTTTTTGGGGGGAATTTCATAATACATATAATATGTTTTGATCAAATTTACCCTCATCCCCTCCTATCTAGTTCCTCCTTTGTCCCCTGCCACTTTTTCCTCCAAACTTTATATGCTCCTTTTCTTTTTAAAGATTTCTTTATTTTATTGTTATTATTTTATTTATTTATATATGTATGTGCCTGCTTGTGTGTATGTGCATGTGTATGCAGGTGCCTACCGAGGCCAGAGGAGGGGATCAGATTCCCTGGAACTTGAGTTACAAGCAGCTGTGAGCTGCCTGATCTGGGTGCTGAGAACTAAACTCAGGTTCTCTGTAACACTAGCAAGTGGTCTTAACCACTGAGCCATCTCTCCAGCCCTAGGTGTTCTTGAAGAAAACCCACTGAGTACACACACCTAGGGTTGCCAGTGTTTGCATGATTGTATGATCATCTACTGGATTTGAATAGCCTCTCAGGGGCTGCACTGCCAAATAAAACTTACCTTCTATCCTCCCTCTACCCTGTCAATGAGTTTTGAATAAATTTAACCTCTATGCCCACTTTTCTAGTTCCTCCTTTGTACCACTTACCACTTCCCCCCCTTCTCTCCCCTTCTCCCTCCCTTCTTTTCTCCTCCTCCTCTTTTTCTTTTTTTATATAATAACAGTGTTGCCATGACTATATTCATGTCTATACCATTTAAAACTTTGTGCCCTTGTTTTGGTATCTTATGTTTAGTTTAGTTTGGCTTTTATTTTACCCTTTATGGCTCTTGGATCTGATGTTATATGCATTCATAGTTTTGATAGCTACTGTAATTCACTCTCCAAAATCTTGTACTATTTTAAACTCCCACCAGCAGGATTGCAAAGAGCAATGACTGTAAATCCTGACTTGTGTGCTCCTGTTTAATGACCAGTGCCCTGACAGACTGTAAGACTCCCTAAGGATGGGAGACTGCTGCGTCACCTTAGTACTGTCCTCGGCATTTAGTACAGTGCTTAGGTCACTGTGGGTTCAGGAAATGTGGAGACAAATAGTAGGTGCATAATGAGTACCTGCCAAGTACTCATTCTTAAAAGGCTGCCTGGGAAAAACTTAAAACGGGAATGTTAACTGACAAGGTTTGGAAGGGCATAATTTCTCAAAATCACTTGGGACAGTAAGGCTAATAACCATAGATAAAAAAATTGCAATTCTAAAATTTTAATTCATTGCTTTAACATGATGAGAATACCAAGAGGGAAAAAAGATGCCTTTCACTTCGTAGGTATGCTGAAATTGGATAATGAGCTCGCACAGAGATATGGGTGTGAGGCCCCTTTGGGAGGCTAAGTGTCTTTATTTTGTTCTCCTATAGTTCCCCCAACTCTGTGACGTCATTTGATTATTCTACCAGATGTCAAGTCTACTGCCAATGTCTATTTCTTGTGACTGAGAGTCTTGTTTATGGCTCAGAAGACCTGGTTTAGTTTGTTTTGTGATAGGGCAAGTTGCCTCACCTCTCTGCATCTTGAAGTCTTCCTCTCTGGAGTGGGGTGATCATTTCTTCAATGTCTGCTTCTTGGCCAGTTGTGAAGCAGAACAAGTTGTATGCAAAATATTAGCTGTAAGGGATTTACTGACTCCACAAGATGCTGTGGAAGAGGAAAAGCAATATTCTTTTGCCCCTCTCTAGTTTGTAGCTGGGATTCTCTGTAACAAAGGAAATCAACAAGGGAACAACAGAAGTTTAGTGACTATATATTGTTTCTATACTTGGGAGATTCAGTAGTTTCCCTTTTAATTTCAGCAAATATGTTACCAAAACTCAAGTAGATGCTTGAAACTATAAGCCCTATATACAATATTGTTATAGTCACTGTTCTATTGTTGTGAAAAGACACCATGATCAAGATAACATAAGAGAAATTAGGGCTGGCTTACACTTCAGAGGTTTAGTTCATTATGGTGGGAAGCATGGTGGCACACAGGCAGACATGGTGCTGAAGAAATAGCTGAGAGCTATATCTTGATCCATGGGGGGGAGAGAGAGAGAGAGAGAGAGAGAGAGAGAGAGAGAGAGAGAGAGAGAGAGAGAGAAAGAGAGAGAGAGAAACATTGGGCCAGACATGGGATTTTGAAACCTCAAAACCCATTCCCAATGACATACTTCTTCCAACAAGGCAATAATTTCCAATCTTTGTAATCCTCTTAAACAGTTCCACTTCTTGGTAACCAAACATTCAAATAAATGAGCCTACGGGGACCATTCTCATTTAAACCACCACAAATATTATGTTTCTTATACAATTATACTGTGATAAAGCTTAGCACAGTGGTTCTCAACCTATAGGTCATAAACCTTTTGGAGGTTGAATGACCCTTTTACAGGGGTCACCTAAGGCCATCTGCATATCAGATATCTACATTATGGTTCATAATAGTAACAACATTACAGTTATGAAGTAGCAATGAAAATAATTTTATGGTTGGGGGTCACTACAATATGAAGAACTGTATTAAGGGGTCACAGCATTAAGAAGGTTCAGAACCACTGGTTTAACCCACAGAGTAGGCATATAGTAAGGAATTAGTGGCAACAATAAATAACAAATAGAACAATATTAATGAAATATTATGAAAAGTTAACTAAATAACCATTGGTGCTACATTGTCTTGGCAGGCTTGCTGAAGACTTCATATGGCCGCAGTGCTTTTGGGCAAAATATGTTCCATCAGTTAGAATATGTTTCCTACTTATATCTTACACCCACAAGTTCAATGTCTTTTCCACCTCAACTATGCACTTACTCACCAAGCTGTAACTTTGGAGGCCAGAGTATAACAACAAAACTAGCATAGACTTTTAATTCTTTCTCCTCAACCTTTCCTTTTTCTTTTTTATTCTTCTCCCATACAATACATCCTGACAGTTGTTTCTCCTCCCTCCATCCCTCCTAGTTTCCCTGCCATCTCCCTTCTCCCCCAGATCCACTCCTCATCCATTTCTTTTCAGAAAAGAGCAGGTCTCCCACTTTATCCTCAATTTCATAGACAGAAGATTTTTTCTTATCATAGGTCTTAACATCAGGATATGATTTTTATTTATTTAGTTGAGAATTAAAGAGAAATGATTAGATTTATTTGTGTGTGTGTGTGTGTGTGTGTGTGTGTGTGTGTGTGTGTGTGTGTGCCATGGTACGTATGTGGAGGTTAGAAGGGAACATGTCAGTTCTTCCCTTCTACCATGTGGGTTTTGGGGATTGAATTCAGGTGGCAAGTTCATTTATCCAGTGAGCCATCTTATTGGCCTGAGAATCTATCTGTTTGACTGTCTATTTCTATGGATCTCATGTAATCCATGCTGGCCTGGAATTCACTATGTAGACTGGCCTTGAACTCATGTCTATCCACCAGCCTCCACATCCCAAGTACAGAGATTATAAGCATGAGCTATATAGTTATAGTCATATTATATATTATAATTATATACATAATAAGCATGAGCTATGCCTAGTTCAGTTGAGAACATCCACTTCCACCTTTTTGTTTATAAGAAACACTTTCAGATGTCTCCCAGATTACGTAAAAGAATGGTCACTTCTTTATAAGCTCTGTGGTACTGTAACCGTCATCTGAAAGCTGACATGACTGCTTGCTACAGGTGTTCACTCTACATGACACTCCTAAAATTGAGCCTATTAACATTCTCTCACGTAGGAGGTGGGTCTAAGGAAGGGAATGAGGCTCATAAGGCCCTGCCCCTGCTCAGGGATATGTAAGTGGTTAACGGTTGCTACACTCTTGGATGGTGTAAGCTGCTCATGGGTTGTTTTGATCCTGTAAGTCACCACTCACTCATGCTCCTATAAGTAACCTACAATGAATTCAGTGATTAATTGAACTTGGGTAGACTCCTTGGTTTGGTCTGTTGTGACCCTCTTTATCTGGGAGTGAATAGGAAGAGACTTCCAGTGAAGTCACACAACAGGTGGGTGTCATGAAAAGTGGGGATACACTGGACAGAGATATGATTCATATACAGCATGGGATGGAGAAGGAGGGAGACTTCCTCACACTTCCCTGAAAATGAATAATTTAAAGTTTAGGAATGATTTATGGAATTTCCTGTGGAACAATGTTTGTACTGTGGTTAGCCACAGATGATTGAGGCTAGAGACAGGAGAACTACATATAAACATGTGCCACTACTCAGGGAAGTCTCTAAGACAAAAATGTCATGAGCAGGCAACAGAATTTTCTTACTAATCAGGCTGAAATGCCATCGTTTCTCAGTTGTTACAAAAGGCTAACCCCTCACACTGTTTTCAGAGATTCTCCTGTGCTTGCTTCTCCTTTAAGAATAACCAGCTCCGGGCTGGAGAGATGGCTCAGCAGTTAAGAGCACTGTCTGCTCTTCCAGAGGTCCTGAGTTCAATTCCCAACAACCACATGGTGGCTCACAGCCATCTATAGTGAGATCTGATGTGCTCTTCTGGCAGGCAGCATGCAGGTGTACATGCAGATAGAGCACTCATATACATAATATAATATACAATAAATGAGTCTTTGAAAAAAAATAGCCAGCTCAAAATAATCCCATGTTAAAGAGCCACACAGTGAGGAGATATAGTCCAGGTTGAACTTCACCAACATGTAAAGATGAGTTCAATGGCAAAGTGGGCACTGAGATGAAGAACAATGCTCAAGGGGCTGTGAGACAGCATTTTATGTGACAAGGTGGAGAAGACAGGGAAGAGTTGCAGGATGGGTGGGAACTAAGGTCTGAAGGTACTAATGGGGAAAGAGGGTCACAGCCAAGCATTTGAGGGGTGGGGAGAAGTCCTGTTGCTGCCGTGAAGCGGGGTCCTGTCTTCTTGGTGCTACTTTTAGTTTATTTGGTGTGTTGTTAACCTTTGCTTCTGCCCTGGCAGTGCTTAACGTGGGGCCATAGGCAGGGGGAGAAGGGCACAACAAATTTAGCGGGAGGCATTTTAAGTGAATAAAGCAATAAATCCTCGTGTGCCACCAGCCTGCCTAGGCTTCCCCAAACCTGGGAATTTAATTTTGTGCAGTATACACAGTTTGCCAAGCCTGCTAGGTCACCAGGAGAGCAGTTTGATGTATTGCTAGGGGAAGAAATTGCGCTGCCTCTTTCTTCATTCAAATTAACACCTTTTCATACTGGGCTGACAAGTGACAGATCACCTGAGAATATATCCTGGCTTCAAGTGATTTGATATCTCTTCTCTGTTTTCCTATCTTTATTTTCATCCCTTAGAAACAGTAAGGAGAAAACATTATTATTGTGATTGCTATAGACTCAGTAGCTGCTTCATAAGCTCCACACCTCAGGGCTTGACATATGGCAGACATTAAAAAGTGATGAATGGATAAATGACTAGATTCGGTTGATGTCTGCAGACTTCCCTGTTTCTTCCCAGAGGGTCACAAGAAGGTTTCATTTTGTTTTACTTTTTGACTATTTATTTGCATATTTATTCTCATGGTAGGTGTTTTCTGGAGGGCAACTGTGTGTGTTACTCAGTTTGCCTTGAGTGAGGGTCTTGTTCTGGCTACTGGAAGTGTTGGTGGCTCTGAAAAGTTTCTTGAATTTCAGAGAGTTGCTTTACCTAAAGTAGGTCCTTCCTAAGACTAGATTTTTCTGATCCACATGAATTGTAAGGACCTAGATTCCTTACCCACCTTGGGGGCATGTGTGGGGGTGGGAATGTGGGTGGGAGTGGAGGGGTGGAAAGGTGAGTTCTGAAAGGGTATTTTAGCTCCAGGCAGTTTTAGAGGTTGGCTGTCACCCAGATGCATCACAGAGATAATCTCTCTCTCTCTTTCTCTCATTTATTATTTCAAGTTACATATCCATTACCACCCCTTCCTCTTCTGGTCCCACCCTGCCACCCTCTACCCCTTCTCCCACCCATTCCACCCCTCCAGTGTTGGGTGCCTTTTATGTATCAGCCCCCCTCAGTTTGTTAGTCATATGAGGTCTAAGGGCTTCCTCTTGCACAGGTGACATATGTGGCAGTTCCACTAGGGTGGAGTGTCCCACTAAATAGGTAACCAAGTCCATGTTCCTGTTCTTTTGGGTCTGTTGGTTGTTGGATGGTTATCCTATACTATATGGCTAAAATCCAGAATATAAGTGAATATAGGCCATGTGTATCTTTCTGAGTCTGAGTTAGCTTATGATGAGCTCTTCTAGTTCCATCCATTTGGTTGCAAATTGCATGATTTCTTTGTTTCTGATGGCTGAGTAGTATTCCATTGTGTAGATGTACCACAGTTTTCTTTTTATCTATTCTTCAGTTGAAGGACATCTGGGTTGTTTCCAGTTTCTAACTTCTATGAACATAGTTAAGGAGATGTCTTTTTGGCTTGGTGAGGAATCTTTTGGATATATGCCCGGGAGTGGTATGGTTGGGTCTTGAGGTAAAGCTATTCCAAGCTTTCTAAGATATTGCCAGACTGATTTCCATAGTGGTTGTACAAGTTTGCACTCCCACCAGCAATGGAGGAGTGTGTTCCCCTTTCTCCACAACCTTACCAGCATGTGCTGTCTTTTGAATTTTTGATCTTAGCCATTCTGACAAGAGTGAGATAGAATCTCAGAGTTATCTTGAGTTGCATTTCTCTGATGATTAAGAATGTTGAACATTTCTTCAAGTGTCTCTCGGCCATGAGAGATTTCTCTTTTGTGAATTCTCAGTTTAGCTCTGTACCCCATTTTTTGATTGGGTTATTTGGTTTCTTGGTGTTTAATTTCTTGAGTTCTTTATGAATTTTGGATATTAGCCCTCTGTCAGATGTGGGGTTGGTGAAGATCTTTTCCCAATATGTAGAACTTCAAGTCTTTGAAGAAAGAAATTAAAGAGGCCATCAGAAGATGGAAAGATCTCCCATGTTCATGGACAGGTAGGATCAACATAATAAAAATGTCCATCCTACCAAAAGCAATTTGCAGATTCAATGCAATTTCCATCAAAATACCAACACAATTCTTTTTTTTAATTTATTTTTTATTTCTTCAAGTTACATCTCAATCACAATCCCCTCCCTACTCCCCCCTCCAGTCCCACCCTCCCACCCTTTCCCCCTCAACCCCCATCCCCTTCCTTTTTTTTTAAAGTTTAAGGTATATCTTTTCCCCCCAATAGCTCCCCTTTTCAGTTCAACAAATGGCTCCTTCTCTTATAACAACAAATACAATACAAAACAACAGAAATAATTAGGCCACAATTATGAGAGTTATAGGGCTTAGCATACATTCCCAATGTCCAGTCCATATGTATTTAGCACCTGACATTAACATTCTACTATCTAACCATCTCCATGAGTTTAAAGTTCTATATCCAACTCAGCTTCCATCTTAACTTGCATCATAATTTTAAAAACATCTTCTTAGATTCAGAACACCCTCTTAATTCCTAAACAACTCAAAATTTAACTATGAGACTGTAGCTATCTAGTCTTCAACCACCTCAGAGACCTGAGAGGGATAAATATATCTGATTATACAGGAAGTGCTGCAGCATGTGAGGGACAGGGACAGATCCCCTGTCTGCAACTTGTGGTGAGGGAATCTCTCCCTTGACAATATCACTACAAAGGAGGCAAAGGGTAGGGCTGACTCTCCCACACTCAGTCCCTCAGGGCCGGCTCACTCGGCCTCCAACCTCCATATCCAGGGCCAGCTGTACTATGCTGTTCAGGTGAGGTTCAGGGCCTTCTCTCCTGAATGCTGCAACATGTGAGGGGCAGGGCCAGATCTCCTGTCCACCACTGGTGTTGGAGGTGGTTGTCACAGGCTAGCTTTCTGTATGGGCCCTACTGGTGTTGGTCTCTGGAGTGATTTTTTTCCAGGAATGTTAGGCTATTATTCATTCAGATGTTCATAGGTCAGAACACTGAAATTAGACACAGCCTCTCTCTTCTCTGCCACCTACTGATGCATATGTGACATAGCAGCCACATCTGGAATGCCTAAATTTTACTTTTATTTATTTTATATTCTGACTACAGTTTCCTCTTCCTTATCTCCTCCCATTCTACACTCCCCCCACCCTGCCCCCATTCCCAAACCACTCCTTCTCCATTTCTCTTCAGAAAAGGGAGGCTGCAGTGGATATCAACCATCCATGGCATATCAAGTTTCAGGAAGACTGTGCACCTCCTCTTCTATTAATCATAGACAGGGCAACCCAGTAGGGGGAAAGGGTTCCAAAGGCAGGCAACTGAGTCAGAGACAACTCCTGTTCCCATCGTTAGGAGTCGCACAAGAAGATCAGGCTACACAACTGTAACATACAAGGCTTAGGTCAGTCCTATGCAGGCTCTCTGGTTGGCAGTTCAGTCTCTATGAGCCACTATGGGCTCAGGTTGGTTGATGATATGGGTTTTCTTGGAGGCATTTTCTCCTTTACTCTCTTGCTCCCACTGGTGTTGACCATATGAAGATTCCTTTATAATCCTCCTGCATACTATATTACATCTCAGAATGTGCTTCCCAGGGGTGCCAACTGATCACACTTATTTTGACTTTAAATTTTTCTCTGACTTTCTTCTTCACTGACAACAATATCAAATAACCTTTATTGCATGTTTGCTATGAGTTAGGAACACTGGTTTGTCTCACTCAATTCTCATGAAAATCCTAGGAGAGGCCTTATTAGGATCATATGAGAGAATAAGGGTGAGATTCAAGGACTCTTGTGTGCTCATAGTTTTTTTTTTTTTTTTTTTTTAATGGAACCAGAACTTGAACCCTGCTAGGAACTTGAGATAAAGAAGAAGGACTCTATCAACAGATGGAAAGAAATTTGGTATATATACACAATGAAGTTTTACCTAACTATAATGAAGAAATAAATTATGCCATTTATAGGAAAATGGATAGATCTGGAGATCATCAGGCTAAAAGAAATAAGAAAGGCTCTAAAAGTTAATGACATATTTTTTCTCATTGGTGGAAAACATTAAGACATTAAATAAAAAATTGTATCACAATAGAAGGTGGGATGTTTATGGGGAGGAAGATGAACAGCAGTAAGGGGAAAAACTGAGCAAAGTAGTGTTTGGTTGGAACTCTTGTTTGCTCCCCCCACAAGCTGGAAACCCTGTTTGCCCTCAACCCCTCCTGCACAGAGACAACTCTGGGCTGACATGCCATTACCTTTGCCTCCTCATTTCTGGCAACTCACCTATGTGCCCACCCAGAGACCTAGCTTTTGACCATATATGAACAAAATCCCAGCTCCTAGCTGACATGTCATCACCCCTTCACCCCTCCCCTAAGATTATAAAACCTCTTTGCCCTGGGCAAGTGACTTCTCTGGCCCCATTCCTTGGTACCAGCGAACCTGCATTTATCTGCTTTTAGTCTGGTCTGATCTGGTCTATATCTTCATCTCACACACACACATACACACACAGAGTGAGTGAGAGAGAGAGACAGAGAGAGAGAGAATGAACCATTAAGTACAAGTTACATATACATAAAAATACCTTAACAAAGCTAAGCCTCATGGCTGAGACTTTAACAAGAGCTACTCAGGAAGATAAGGCCTGCTTGGGTTACAAAGAAAATTCAAGGTGAGCTAGGGCAACTGAGCCAGAGCCTGTCTCAAAATAAAACGCAGAAAAAGGTGGTTGCTGATGAATGCTAGGGAGCTTTTCTGGTATTCATGAGGCCCTGTCTTTGATCTTTAGTGTAAAAAAGGTTATAATGAAAGTTATTATTTTGTACACTAATGGTGGAGACCATGTAGCATCTGCAAGGAGCAGCATATGAGTGCTTCACTGATGGGACTCTACTGTTCCAAGGCCTGTGGAAACTCCTTCCTGCTTGGCAAGGACCTATGGTGAATTTGGTGGCCTCTATGCTTATTACTTAGACCACGTGTGCTACAAGCTCTCCTTGCCTCACTATGCTGTTTATGCTCATAGCAATAGGCCAGGATCACACAGGCTGAAAGTCCAGTGGATGATTCTATGTTTTTCTTAATAGTCTTTCGAGGGGGTAAAACCCTCCTCTCCTCTCTCTGCCTCTTTTGATCCTCCAGCTGTGACCATTAATACTGGGTATTTTGGGACACATCATCATGTCCTTAGAGAAACAGCTGCAATCACTCTGATTAGGCCTGTGGTGGTTGTGGAGAGCAGTGGGTCCTTATTGCATAACTGTTCTGAGGAAGCTGTGTCTGATCAACAGAGACTTAAAAATGGTTCTTAGAAAGATGGTATCAGCAAAACAAACTCTAAACAGAGAAAAACTTTGATCCAGGGGTGGAGGAGCACATCTTTAATCCCATCAGTTGGAAACCACATGTATTTGATCCCAAAATTTAGAATGCAGAGACAGGCACATAGGATTTGGAAAGATTTAAGTTTAAAAGCTACTTACAAAAGGCAGGCTGCAATTCAAACAAATTGTCCTTTGAGATCTCAAAATATATACACTAAAGGTTTGTTTAGCTCCAAAATATCAAAATAATTTCTTCTTTAATCCGGATTGAAAGGTAATACTTTATATATCA
>CAJQZJ010032716.1:5250262-5264171 GCA_907164525.1 Lophiomys imhausi
CACACACACACACACACACACACACACACACACACACACACACACACTCCCTCAACCCCCCTCCCCCAGAAGGAACACTGAATTGTAAGATGTCTGAAATACTCAGGGAGGTTAAGAAAAGCTGGAAGGAATTGCAGAAAGTTGACATCTTGCCCTCTATGTATCCTCTGTGATGTTGAACAGGCCCCTTTCCTCTTGGGTTCTTTTTTTTTTTTTTTTCTCGAGACAGGGTTTCTCTGTGTAAAAGCTGTCCTGGACTCACTTTGTAGACCAGGCTGGCCTCAAACTCACAGAGATCCTCCTGCCTCTGCCTCCCAAGTGCTGGGATTAAAGGTGTGTGCCACCACTGCCTGGCTCCTCTTGGGTTCTTAAAATTGCCACCAGGTAGTATTTTTCTTTGTTCCCCTCCCCTCCCCCTCCTCCCCTCCCTTCCACTCCCCTCCCTCTTTCTTTCATTTTTCTTCTCTTTTTTTTTTCAAGGCAGGGTTTCTGTGTGTGCTGCCCTGGCTGTCCTGGAACTCTCTCTGTAGACCAGGCTGGGCTTGAACTCTGAGATCTGTCTGCCTCTGCCTCCTGGGATTAAAGGTGTGTGCCACCAATTCCAAGCTCATCCAGGTATTACTTAAAGCTTTATATCAGCAGGCATAGGCACCATAGTGATGTCTATTGTCATTCATGTCGCATGTCTACTGTTGGTCAGTAAGGGATCCGTCCATGTCCCCTTGTTCTAGACTCATGTTGGTGGAGTAGCTGCCATTTTCATTGCTGTAGATTTATGTGATGGGGAAAGCAGGGTATCCCACTGTCAATCAACTGGCTTAGGAGTGACATATGTCTTGTCCTCTTATGAGTCATTGGAAAGAACTAGTTTCACAGCTTCACACAAGCATAGGAGGACAGAAAGTAAAATTCTACTGTGTAGCTGGCATTTGGTGAGTGGCATTAATAGCCATATCAACTCCCTTCGAGCATTGGTGTTTTCTAATTCTTGAATTTTCACTGACCTCTAACTTTACACTTCTGCTTTTCACTTTGGTTATGATTCCTGAATGGATTAGATTTTGAATAGATAGATCTCTTTCACCTAGTCACTTATTGACAATTCATTATTATTTTTTTTTCATGGATGAGTCTACTCTGCCTCATGATCCTCCTAGCCATCTGAATCCAAGTAACTGCTCTGTGACTCAGGCTTCCCAACTGCATTCTAGGAATAACGGTACCTACTTAGTGCAGCTGTTGTGAGTTATTTAGAATGGTAAGCGGCAAGTAGCAATTACTTGAAAATGCTAAACTCTTGGCTATTGTCAAATGTGCGGCCTCTGACAATATTGAATCTACCCACTGCTTTTGAAACTTTTGTCACTCTTTGCTTTCTTGGCCCCATTTATTTATAAATTTTTTTTTCCCTTGCCTGGATTATACTTTAGTGTTTGAAGATTCTTCCTTGTTTTTTTAGCATTCGAGGTTACCCAGAGTTCCATCTGACACTATCTGTTCTCTACCGGAGCTTGCTCACTCTCAGGGTGCCAACTTTTTCAATTTATGTGTTTTAAAGATTTACATTCTGTCCCCACCCTTTTCCATGTCTACTGAATTTGACCTTATGAATAGCCCAAGGCACCCCACAGTTTTGTAACACAACTCTTTTTTTTTTTTTTGGTGTTTTGAGACAGGGTTTCTCTGTGTATCTCTGGCTGTTCTGGACTCGCTTTGTAGACCAGGCTGGCCTCGAACTCACAGAGATCCGCCTGCCTCTGCCTCCCAAGTGCTGGGATTAAAGGCGTGCGCCACCACCGCCCGGCAAAATGTGTAGCCCAGGCTGGCCTCGAACTCGTGATCCTCCTGCCTCTGCCTCCTTCAGCAAATCCTACCGGCGTGCGCCACCACAACCGGCGTAACACAACTCTTTATCTCTCTGTCATTATCATCCAGCCAGCAACCACCTTCTTTTACTGACTCTTAGAATGACAATAGAGAGGATGAGCTTTGAAATTATGTGGACCAAATTGGAATCAGTGCTATATACCAGGTGTGTGGACATGGATTACTGACCTACTTTCTAGACCTTGTAAATAAAAATACATATAATGCTCACATTGTGGATTTAATTTGAAGATTGAATGGGATCATTATGCAAATCACTAGCATAGTATCTTGCCCATAAATGCTCAAAAAAGTGGCAGCCACTGCTAATATTATTGTGTGCCACATAATGATGTGTTACTTAATGATGGACCACATACATGATGGTAGTACCTAAGGTTATAGCATCTAGTGACACCACAGAGATTTCAGTTTGTATAAGCACATGCAATGATGTTCACACAACCATAGAATCATGTAATGAAGCATTTTTACATTAATTTATTTATTTTACATTCCAATCACCATCCCCCTCCCTCCTCTCTTCCTGGTCTCACCGTCCCACCCACTTCTCCTATACTCCCCCCACCCCAGTACTAACCCACTCTGGCATATCAAATCACATCAAGACTAAGTGCTTCCTCTTCCACTGAGGCAAGACCAGGCAGCTCTGGTAGGAAAATGGGATCCAGAGGGAGGCAACATCGAATGACACATTTTTAAAAAAAGCAATATGTTAACATTATACATAATTATGCTGATGCCATCCATAACTCAGATGCTTCTGCTCTATTTGAGCATTATTTTCTCTTGCCTGGATGACAATGACAGCCTTCTTACTGATTCATTTTTTTCTGCATAGGCTGATACTGCTCACCTCTACTGATTCCTAATTTCAGGATAATTCCCTTTCCATACACAGCTCTGACCACTGCATTATACCACTTAGGGCTTTCAGATAGATCCTTGTTTCCTGAAGAACAAAGGTTAGACATTTTTGCTTCATGTGACCCAACTGTGCTAACTTACCAAAAGCATTGCGCTCCGCAGTTGGCACAGCCTAACCATTGGTGCAAAGAGGGCAGCTGTCTGAAAAGGGTTTGACCAGGACTGAACATTGCAATCCCAGGGAACTTTTCACAGTACATTCTTGATGGCAGTTAGGACATGACAAGGCTTCCTGGGCAAAGCAATAGCCTGCCAGGGTCCTGGATTCACATGGAATCCATGTTCTTGGACCAGCTCCAGTGGCTTTGAGCTTGGTAGTAAAGTGAGAATGGCAAGGCCTGATCTGTTTTCTCTTGCAGTTGTGAATATGAAAGGCCTATGGACTGGAAGTATGATTTCCCAGTATGCTCCTGCTGTTGTTGTCATCAGTAGTGACTGTACAGTTTGGACCAAGTAGAACCTAACTGCCGCAGCCAGTTTGTAAGATAGAAGACCCATTATGGTGGGTATGTGATAGGCCCAAGGGGATTACTAGTTTATATTTAAACTACTTCATTTACTTATTTTAACAGCAGTCCCCATAATAGTTAAAAAAAAACCCTAGCAAAAATGAGAAAATAAAAACACCCACACAGAAGTGAACGTTATTAATCCCTCCATGTATTTCTTTGTAGAATCTTTTCTAGGCATATGTGACATGTGCATCATTTTATAGCCTTCTTTTCTTCCATTTAGTGTACCACAAACCTATTTCCACCTTAGCAAATGCACCTTCAGAGTGTGATTATGAATGGCTGTATGATTTTTCACCGAGAGGCTAGGCTTCCACTTATTTACCAGCACACTCCTGCTGGCATTAAGGTGACTTTTCCTCTTTTCACACAGCCTGCACGGGACATATTCACAGCTAAACCTCTGCAAACATCCGTGCTTTCCTCTCAGGTTAGACCACAGAAGCAGCATTATGGGACAAAAGAAAAAAAATACTCGTAGTTTTACAAAAGCCTTTTTTAGAGAACTACCAATTGCCCTCCAGTAAGATTTTAAATACAGTTCAAGTTTTGAAGGTCATTTCTGTCTAATAGAGTAGAGGAAAAAAATAAACTTTGAACTTTGAAATGGAATTAATTTCTGTCAGACTATAACGAAGATTTTAGTGAGAAGTATTTCTAATGTTAGCTGGGGAATGGTGCTGATAGGAGAATGGAAGGAAGGCTAAGCCCTATTAACAACTCATTGGCTGTCTTCCCATTAGATCTGTTTAGTATTTAAGAGGTAGATCATAATTTATTATATAGTATATAGTGTCATTTTAGTTGATTTCGGTGGGGATTGGCAAATGTTCACATATGTCTGATTTTCCCCCAGGCATATGAAGAGACAGTATCCCCAGTTATTTGTAGGTGGGCATGGTAATTGGGCCACACTAATGGCCTGTGAACCCAGTGATGTGGGTCAGTTTGTGGGTGAGGAACTTAATTGGCAACAGAAGATCCCCCGGAGGTCTCTTCTGTATGTTGAGAGATGTTACCTTGCAGGATGATGGAGCCTCCCCTAGACTGGGTCTCTGAGTATATATTGAAGACAGTTGCCCTGGAGGGTCCACCCATGCCCATGGCAGACTTTGTGCAAAAGAGAAAGAAATCTATGCTAAGTCATTAAGTTTGGGCCTTAAAAAAATGTATCACAGTCTGATTTATTCCTACTAATACAGTGATGTAATTCTATGCCAAGCACTATGGGGGACAGAAGGAAGGAAACATGAAAATCATCTCTGACTACAAAGAACTTCTATTGTAATGTGGGTGCATACCTATTGTTTGTTGAATGATGTGTATATGCTTCAAATATTGTAGATTGACATAATGTCTATTCCTGAGAGGGATTTTTGTTATCCAACCTGGTTCACATCTTGATAACAGGTACAATGAACATCAGTTGTTTTGGAAAGATTCCACTTCCTTTAGGAAACGTGTCTCAACTCCATTTGGTTCTACGTGGTCACCAACTATGTTTCCCATTTCTATGACTGTTGAAATGCATGTAACTTCTCTGGAAGTGTTCCCCAACCTTTGCTATCTTCTTAGTAGCCCAAGCTGTCCTCCAGCCGGTGATCCTCCTGCCTCCTGAGTGCTGGGATTACACGTGTGCCACAACATCCTGCTTCTGGAAGTTTGGATTGAAGCTGTCGGTGGCAGATCTCTGGCTGTTTTGTACCTGGAGATTCAAGGAACTGACCTTGGAAACTATGTCTCCAGGAAGCCAGAGATAGTGAGAACAAGTCACAGACCACAGCTGAAATGAAACTAGAATACAGAACAGTGACAAATTCTAAAGCTGTCAGAGTTCCTGGAGCCAGGTGAGCCTGGGTAAGCATCACTTTGTGGAAGTTGGTAATTCCTTTTCTCTCTTTTTGTCTCAAATGACTTCAAGTTCTTCTAATCACAGTAATTCAAATGAATATGACACATTTGTTTGTCAGTAAAAACAGATGATACCATGCTAATAAAGCTTCATGTGTGCAAAATTACTCACAATGCTCACTTAGTCCTCCGACAAGCCCACCACACTGGTGTAGTAACTGTATCATCCCCACTGTACAGAAGACGAAAGTGGGATGGCCAAGACTACCTGAGGTCACTTACCTGAGGTCACACACTTAGCAAGTGGTAGAATGGAATAAGACTCACTGAGTCCCATGCCTGCTTGTTGACAGGCAGGTCTTGTATAAAAGTTTGCAGGAAGTGTTTTCTATTTTTGTTTCATGTCTAAAATTATCTTCAAAAGTTGATGGAAGAATCCGTGGCTGATGTAGAGAGTGACTACAATTCCTTTTTTTTCCCCCTTGTGGAAGTAAAATACAAATCTTAATAATTTTTGTAAATTTTTTTTGGTTTTTGAGACAGGATTTCTCTGTATCCCTGGCTGACCTGGAACTTGCTCTGTAGACCAGGCTAGCCTAGAACTCAAAGATCTGGCTTCATCTGTCTCCTAAGCGCTGGTTTTAAAGGAATACCCCACCATGCTCAGCTCTTCTTCTTTAAATTTCAAAGAAATAGAAAGAAATGTTCAGCTATTCAGTAGAATTCTGGGATCTTTGCTTAGAAGTAGTTGAGTTCTGGAAGGTGAGAATCTGATAATAGAATGTCCAATGGGTAAAGTTGCCATACCGAGTACAACAACCTTGACGTTTTCTCCCATGCTCCTTCCACATTTCCATGTGTTTATTGTTTTCTTGCTTTTTGAGTATCAGGCCAATTTTCAGAGACTTGTGTGTCTTTCTGGCAAGCTGGTTACAAGGGCAAGAGAAGTTGCTGAATGGATTCCGTGGAGTGGGTGAACGAGGCTGTGTGTGCAGTCCAGTGGAGCATGCAGCACAGAGGAAGCTGCCAGCGGTAGCCCTCACTCAGGCACTGCAGCACTGGGCTGACACAGCAGGCAGGGATGTCATTATGCTAATGGCATCCATGGAGCCAGAGCCAGTGACCCTTGGGAGAAGCAAGAATTTTTGAAGGTCCATTTGAAGTCTTTGTGCCATCAGTTTGAAAGCTGTGACACCTGGGCTTGGCACCTCCTAATTGATTTTATTTCTCACTTGCATGGAAAGCCGTGCTCCATTAAAGCCCAATGCCCTTGTAGACCTAACAGAAGATTAAAGAGAGGCAGGTATTGCAAGTGACTGTCAGGTACAGCTGTTTGGATTGTGGGCTCTAGAGGCATGCTGCCTGGATTAGAATTGCAGCCTTTGGCCTTTGTGATTGTGCCAGTTCAGGCAGGAAATGTCATCTGTCTGCTTCCTGTCTACTTTCCTCACCTGTGCAGAGGGAGTGATTGTAATTACTCCTAGGGCTGGTAGACATATGAAGCCAGGTCATACACGGAAAGCAGCCTACACAGGGCCTCTATTTCGTGCCTGGTCAATGGTAGAAGAGAGAGCTCCTGGGAAGTGCTGACATCCCCAAGTGAGCCTTGACGCAGCAACTAGCAGGTAGGTGACCTTGCCTACTTCACATACTCATTATAAAGTTGGGTTAAATGGGATCCCTTGAGGTGCCATGTCACAGGTGCTTAGCAATTGGTTCACACTTTTCTTCTGGGTCTCAATCTTCTCATCTTTAAAACAAGAGTAGTTGAGAGTTTTGTTTATTGTTTTCTCTCTGTCTTTACCTGAGAATGTGAGTCTGATGTTGGAGGTCCTGAATGAAAGAAGATCCTTTTTGTAACTGCCCATGCCAGACAGGGTCAGTAGAAATCACCGAGTTGAGGATCATCATCTGGGAGGCTTGTCATCCATTGTCACCAATGGTGGAAAGCAGAGTCTTAGTGGAACAGGCCTAGGAGGAGGTAGTATACATAGATCTTCAACCTCAACCCAAACTAGCTGTCTCTAGATTTCAGCTTCATCACCTGGAAATCAGGAATGTCCATTTTGAAGTGTCTAAAGAGAAGATCATGTTAATGAGTCTGGTGACCAGGAACAGAGGCAGGGGAGGTTCTGGGAAATTTAGGAGAATGTGAGAACTATAGTTGGAGGATTGACCCAAACATTATGTGTCTCATTGTAGAGAGCAGGCTTAGCCATTATGCTGGGGAAATCTATAATTTTGATATAATTTAACACCTGGTTCTACCTGAGAGAACATTGTGGAAACATAACAAAGTAAAAATAGCTTATTTTGTGTCAAACCTAGTTCTTGATGTTTTGCCTGTGTTATGTTATTCGATTTCCGGTCCATGGTAACAGAACAGCTGTCACTGACCCTGACCTTCCTGAGAGGTAAATGAATGCAAGTTAAGCCAGGGTAAGTAAGTAGTTTTCCCATGGTCATTAGGTTTCAGCCTCGGAGCTGCTATTAATTGTTCCCTGTTGTTGGACATCCCAGTTTAATTTTAGCTTACACTAACTTTAAAGTGAAAATTATATTGGGTTCAACTCTCAAAATATAAAGGCTATTGATGACTAAGTTCATAGGCCTTAGAGTTTCAGATCTGTTTGCTTCATTCACTAGTTACAACATTGCCTCATTTTCCCACAACCCATCCAGATTCCACAGTGCCCAGGCCCCAATACCAACTTATTTTTTCTCGCGCAGCCTGCCAGGGCTGCTAGTCTCTGGCTTCTCAGCTGGGGACAAGTCTCTAGCAAGATTTTTATTAGTTCCTCTCCATTCTTTACAGAGGGGTATCTTTGTGTCTAGCAGATATTATAAACTGACTGAGATTGGAAAAACAGATGACTCTTTAAAGTCATTTGACGAAGGAGGGGCAATGATCTCTGGGTTTCCTATCAGATCCATATGGTCTCCGAACTCATTGAGTTCACATACTCTATTTAATTCTTGGGCTGACTCCTACAGACCTTTGAAATTCTAACTCCTGCTTCAGACTGCCTTCATAGCTCTGTATCTATCTGCATGTCTGGAAAGACTCAGTGCCAAACCTGGCTCATAGGCAATCCATTTTACCTCTCTGAATTTCAGAACTTATTTAGACTAGGGTCTAGCTTCTAGTGAGTCCTCAGGAAACATTGTGACCCACCTAAACAATGCTTTGTGTCTTTACAAAAGGAATCCCTGTGGGTTTCTGGCTATACCAGTTCCCATCAGTCTTTTGGAAGCTGACATTCTGTGGCTCTCTGTGAGTAGAATTTTCTTCAGTCATCTACTTTGAAAGATTGATTGTACATACACTATCTTCCCATTTCTACTGATGGAAAAGAGATAGAAAGCATCATTGTTTGTAGTGAAGGTCTGTGGTCTAAAGTTGTATTGTACAGACTCTCAGCCCAGTGCTCTTTACTATGGATATTTATGGCATCCCTATTAGATGGATGCTATTGCCCCAATTTAGAGATGAAGAATTAATTTACAGATTGCAAGATTGTACTAAGATTGTACAAGATTGACAGTTGAATATGAGTTGAACTTGTCAAAATTGGGGTCTTATAAACTGGTACCAATTTACTGGTCTCCCCCAACCATAGTCTTCTTTCATCTGTGAAACAGAATTTTTGTGAGATTGCCTCTAGTATCCTTTCCAGCCCTGAGTCCTAGAACCTTCTACTTGCTTCACTGACATATCCTTATATTCTTCCCACAAGTGAAACTGAAGCCAGATGTGGTGGTGCATGTATGTGTAGATCCCAGCACCTGGGAGGTGGAGGCAAGAGGATCATATGAGCAGTTGAGCTACATCTCGAGAACCTGTCTCCAAACAAACAATGGAAAGCGAAGCTGAGTTTGACAGAATCCCATCAGGCCCATGTCCTTCACCACTTTCTTTGAAGATAATGTGTGAAAATGGTTTTTATGCCCGAGAAGGAAGTTGATTATAAAAGCTGGCTTTGTAGCTGCCCTAATTTCTCTTTAGGAAGAATGAACATATTGTTTTAATTAATCATATGAAAGCAAAATTAGCATGATTGTGTGATAGGCATTGTAAATCATCCCGATCCACATCGTTGAGCAAAGAGCATTTAGTTACCCAGGAGTTGTTAAAGATTTTATCTACCCAAGTGAAAATTCAATTAGTCCTAGTTTCAGTTTATATAAAATGCAGGATTTTCAACTGCAGGAAAATACTCTTTGTGTATGTGAATACCACCTTCTGCCACTTTGATAAATTACTATAATTAACTGTATCCTATTCCAGCTAAACAAAATTTACTGAACTGTTGCTCTATAAATGGGGTATTAGCTCTCTCCTTGTTGGGGATATTGCTCTGATCTCTACGTGATATTGCTTTGAATATTGTGCTTAAAAAATGCTGAGCTCTAAAAGCATGTACAAAATTCTAGTTGGCATTGGATAGAGGTGCTTGGGTTTCATCCCACTTCACCTATCCCCCTCCGGGAGTAGAAGCATCAGCTGTTGCTTTTTCTATGATTCAATTAAATGTGCTATGTTTAATTAGCTAACTGGGGAAATACTGTGCAGGATCAACTTGGAACACCCTAATAACTAAGCCAAGGGGCTGAGTTATTTCAGGAAGGGCAGAGGACGATGGAGGAGAGGAAGATTCACTTGCAGTGAGCTGGCACAAACTCTGCTTCCCATCCTTTTCTTGCAGACCTAGCTCTGCCTCTGCTTACCTCTCTTTTCTCCCACTTAGATCTTACCCACAGGGCAAGTTTATGTTTTCTCTTTTCAGAAACTGGTCAAAGAGATTTATAGGTATATTTGTTCATTCTTCCTTTCCTTTCCCTTTCCTTCTCTCTCTCTCTCTCTCTTTCTTTCCTGGTCTCATGTAAGCCATTCTGGCCTCAGACTCACTATGTAGCAAAAGATGATCTCGAATTTCTTATTCTTCTTGAGGGTTGGAATTACAGGCGTGCATCTCCATGTCTGGTTCATGCTGGGCTGGACATGGAATCCAGGGGTACACTCATGCTAGGCAGGAGCTCTACCAACTGAGCTGTGTTTGGCCCAGTATGTATGCTTTGTCTTGTGAACATTTGCTGGGTCTGTGGCATGTTGTCCACTGATATATCAGTATATCTATCAGATTTTTGGCATCATGTCCTCTCTATCCTCTGCTGGGTTTAATTCTTAGTGAAAGAATGGCACAGATCCTGGCAGAATTCCTCCTGAAATGGTCCAGTTTCATCTTGAACTTCTGCATGCCATCTGTCTAGTTCACAGGTATACTCTGCTTTGGACCACAGAACTTTTAGGCCATTGTTTAACAGTGCAGATCCCATTCTTGGGGTAAAAGTTTTATGACTTAACCACTTCCCCTTAATCACTTCTTTATGTTCTAACTTTGAACTTTAAGTTCTAACATGTCATTCAGATCAGAAGACAGTGTTGAAACTGAGAATTAAAGGGTGAGATGTGCCTAAACTTGACCATTGTTGAAGGAAAAAGTTCTAGAGTCATGTGCTTCTTCCTCATGACCAAACATTCAAATGTATGAGCCAGTGTAGGCCATTCCTGGTCAAACCACCACACTGATCTAGTTGGACACCTCTTTTTATAATTAAAAAAATGTGTGTGTATGCGCATGTAGTGTCTGTGTATGTTTGCATGCACATGTATGTGCACATGTGCCTGGAGGCAAGATATCAACATTGGGTGTTTAGTTTCTCTCCTTATTTTTTTGAGATATATTTTCTCACTGAACCCAGAGCTAAGTAACTGACTAATAGGCCAGCCAGTAAGCTCTGGGCACCTGCCTGCCTCCCCTATCTTCTTCCCCGGTTGCTTAGCTTTTGTGTAGGTGCTGGATTCTGAACTCAGTTCCTCATGATTGCATAGCAGGTACTTGCCCAGTTGAGCAACCTTCCCCGTCCTGGCACCCCATTTGAAGAATCTAGCAGTGTGCCTGGGTTTAGAGATGAAAAAGTGTAACTTCCGGACAAATGGCACCATGGTGATGAGAACAGAAACAAAAGAAATAAAGAAAGCACAGTGCCTTCAGCCCCATCAATCTAGAGAAGTGCTGGGGTGTTTTGCATTTCTCTGTACTTCTGGCCTCTGGCCTGATGGCACTGTAATTTTACATAATTATAAGCCAAGTGGAAGTAGCATTTTCTGACCTAACAGAATGTCCTATGTGCTTCACTGTGCTTCTGTACAGTACAATCTACTCAATGACAATTCCAAATGTTCTAGGGCATTCTATTATTATTTGTTGGGTCTTTTTTTTTTTTGAGACAGAGTCTCTGTGCATAACCTTGACTGTTCTGGAACTCATTATGTAGACCAGGCTGACCTTGAATTCATAGAGTTCTGCCTGTCTCTGCCTCTTGCTGGAGTGCTGGGATTAAGGGAATGTTCTGCTATGACTAACTGGGTCTTTCTATGTTCACTCATCTGCTTAAGAACTATTTGGTGATCTAGAGTCATGTGCTGGGGAGTGAGGATGCTGAGGGAAGATTATTGGCCCTGGTCTGGTGAGGCAGACAGGCAAGTAACTAGAAGAAGTGCAAAGGCTTAATGAGGGTTGTAAATGAGTCAGAGATGATGGGGAGTCTGAATAATTGGCAGGGGGAGGTGCAGCACCATCAGGTAGGGAGGACAGATAGGAGAAGCCAATCTTAGAAGGTATCTTAGTCTATTCAGACAGCAGTGACAAGCTACAGGCACTGGAGGGCCATAAGCTTTCAGAAGACTTATTGTATGAAAACTTTATAAACAGCAGACATTTACCACCTGTAGTTCTGAGAGATAGAGAGTCCAAGATCAAGGTACCAGTATTAGGTCATAGACCTTTTGCTGTAAGATGAAACTGCTTCAAAAGACAAGTGGAGCAGGATCCAGGCCAGCCTCTTCCCTCCCCAGAAGCCTGTGCCTTAAAACAAAAAGCACCAACAGTGCCCTGCTGCCACTGCTGAGGGGACTTCTGTCTCCATAGGAAAAGCAAGTTTAGTTTCTCCTTGTCTAGGACCAAGGCAGCTTTAAAGCCTGATCCTACTTAGTCCCCATGTCTGCCCACGTGGTATAAAGCTTGCCCACCCCCCCCCAAACACAAATCAGACTCCTGCATAGTTTTCTGGGTTTAAAAGTCCCATTGCAGATGCCTATGGTCATGATGCTGTGCCCATCCTGATGATCTCCAGCCTTAAGGCTGATCATCATCTCCTGTGGTCACAAGGCTGTCTCTCCTAACAAAGATCTTGTAGGGCAACCACTTGTCAGTGCCTTTCCACAACTCACTTCTTTTTAAGCTGTAATAACCAGCTGATTCAGGGACCAGAGAGTTCCCCCCATGTTTAAGTTGGTGACATCTTGCTGTATCTTCCCTGCCTTGCTGGCAGGGTGACGGGCTTCACTAGAGCCTCTTGGGTTCTTAGGATGGAGCCCTTATGACTATTTACTTCCCCTCAATCATATCCTCTTATGCTCTTACATTGAGCCTTAGATTCCAAACTGAGAATTTAAGGGAGAGAAGCCCCCAAGTTTGACCAGTGTAGACAGGAAAAGGTCGTGAGGCAGAAAGAACTTGTGTGATTAAGATCCTACTATATGGAGGGTGACTACATTTGAATGTCAAGAGTTGGGGGCTGGACTCTGCAGGTCCTCAGAAGTGATGGTTAGAAATTTGCATGACTCAATTATTATCTCTCATTGACGATTTTATACATGTATATGGTGAATTCTGGTCACTTGCACCCCTCCATTACCCTCTTTCATCTCCTCTTAGATGTTTAAACCCTTCCTCCACCCAGCGAGCTGACCTCCAACTTTGATGCTTTTGTGTATCTACAGGTATGTGTGTGAGTTGCTGTTTAATTATGATTGCTTGAATGAGCATAAGTGAGAAGTTGTTTACTGGAGCATGGACAACCTATCAGCAGCTATAACACCAAGGAAAGGGAGTCTCTGGCCCCAGACACCATTAATTACCATAGTCCATTAGGAGGGAGGGCTCATGAACCCCCAACATGTGTATCATTAAATTATAACTCAACGGTTACATTGGAGTGGTGCTCCAAAGCCCTTACAGTGTGGAGATATTTCTGAAGTGTTCTGATGCCAAACCCATTAGTTATCACTCCCAATTTGTTATGAGAAAACTGGCCTAGAGAGGCTAACCAACAGTTTGAAATTTTACCATGAATGACTATTTTAAAAATGGAAAACAGACATTTTCTGTCTTTGTTGCTTTGGTGTTGTGTGATGGCTGTTCTTGGTTGTCAACTTGACTTTATCTGGAATCAACTAAAACCCAAGATGCTGGGTACATCTTGAGGGAGTTTTTTTCCTTCTACTTAAATCATTTAAGTGGAAGACACACTTTTAATCCAGATCTTTTGAGGTTGGAGGATCCACTTTTAATCTAAGTCACACTTTCTGGTGACAACCTATGTAAAGGACATAGAAGAAGGAAGCTTTTGCTCTTTCCTTCCTTGTTCTTGGTCTCCCTGGAAAGTTCATTCCTTCACTGGCATTAGAGCCTACTTCTTTGGAATTCTGGCATATACTGAAGATCAGCTGAGACATCCAGCCTTGTAGACCGAACAACTAACGGATTCTTGGACCTTCCATTGGTAGATGGCCATTGTTGGACCAGCAGAACTATAGCCTGTAAACCATTCTAATGAATTACACACACACACACACACACACACACACACACACACACACACACACA
>CAJQZJ010032716.1:5264181-5282322 GCA_907164525.1 Lophiomys imhausi
ACACACACACACACACACACACACACACACACACACACACACACACACATTCATTCATTCTATAAATTCTATTCCTTTAGTGTGCCTTTCCCCAACTGTTACCTGGATACTCTGTCTCTGTCCTGTAATAGAAGATTTGATTTCTTTAAAAATTCTGCATGTGCTTTTTATATTTTGTTCCCAAGTGTGGCATATGGAAGTGTTAGATCCACTGCTAAAAATAAACTCGCGAAAGGGCACATGATGTTTTGTTGACTGAAAACTGCCTCATGTAGGGGACATACTTTTTTCCCAGCTGGAAAACATCCTTTGATAAACAGACTCCTTAGAGAGCGTGTGATCTTAGTCCACAGGAAAATACCTTGTGTTGGGGTATGATGATTGCCAGTTGGAAAACATCCTTGTACAGGCTCTTAAGAGGGTATAAAGAGAAACCCAAAACAGAGAGGCATTGCTTTTTACTTAGCTCCACCTCTCATTTTGCTTCACTTGGAAAGACTCCAGATAATGCTTAGAGATTTGCTGATGCCTAGACTTGCTGCTTCCATAGCTGCTGCTGATTCATTCTATCACCGCCAGGTTGGGGTGATAGAATGAATGGCCCAAGGGACGGTATGACACCACTGCTGCTGATTGGTGTTTGTTTCAGTTGCTGTGTTTCTTGTGCTTGCTGTTGCTGGTTGGCTGGACTACTGAAGTCATGGTGACCAGGACTGGAGTCACCACTGAAAACTGTGTCTAGAGAGGTCTACATTTCTTGTCTCTCCTAACCCTTTTCCTACTGTACCTCAGGTTGGTGGGTTGGAAGGGAGATATTAATATATCAACAAATAAAAAGTTTAAAAATATGCCTTCACTGTCCCTTAAATTTGTATTTATGTATCCTTCCTTAGCAGACTGACTATGCTCAGGAGATTGCACAGGAGGGTTGTGGAAGAAACGAAGCAGAACAGACCTAGTTTCTCTAAGTGCAGGACTCAGGGCTAGGGTTCCTGCAAATGGCCAAGGGGCAGTAGCAAGTGGGGAATCCAGAAAAATTGTAATATTCCAAGAGAATCTAACATTGCCCTGAGGGGCAACAGACAAAGGAAAGGCTGAGGGAAGAAGCTTGAAGGGAAGGAAAGAAACTGTTTTGTTTGTTTGCAGTAAAACAAAACAAGTCTGTTTATTTCAGAAGTGCCAGGGAATGAAAGGCTCTCAGGCTGGATTGCAGCCTTGGAATTGTTGAATGCCTGTGACAGGACTACCTTGCCTCTGTCACGGTGGCCCAGGCTTGGTGGAGCAGCCACCAACTGAGACAACATATCCCAACAGCCATGAATTTTACTGGCTAATGGTTAGGCATCAGTGCTTAGTGGTGCATCTGGCAGCCACTGGGCCAGGTCAGGGTATGGTGAGGTAGCCGTGGTGGACCTCCCAAGCTTCCCTTTTGCAATGCACCTGTTGTCTTTTCATAGTGTTCTTACTACCTAACGCACCACCTCGTTCACTCATCTCTTCATTTGCAGTGTTTATCTCCGGCTGGAATTTAAGTTTCACAAGGGTGTGGAGTTTTGCCTTTTTTTAAAAAAAAAAAAATTTACTTCAATAACCTAGACATAGAGCAACATGTAGTCATTGAATGAATATGTGGATAAGACCTGTGGTGATCCAGCAGAGTACTTGAGGCAGAGACACCTGCATGTATGCTGACTCCAACTGCAAGGGAGCTCAGGGTCGTTATAGATGACAGGAAGGATTGGGACAGTGAGGTAGGAGAGTGGGCAGGAAACTTTCTTCTTTCTAGCTCTTAGGAATTTTTCTTCCTTATACTGGGAATCTCTCATATAATTAATTAATCTTGAAGTTATCACCTCTTAGTCTTAGCTCTGTAGTAACACCAAACAATTGAAGTTGGACATAAAACTTGCCTCCTGAGTTTTCTCTAGGTTGATGGCTCTAGTTTCTCTGATAAGGACACATACAAGGATGCCATTTAAAAATTTATTTTTTTATTCTTTTACTTATTCTTCGTTCATATAATACATCCCAACTACAGCCTTCCCTCCCTCCACTCCTCCTAGTCCCTCTCCTCTCTCCCAGATCCACTCCTCCTCCATTTCCCTTCAGAAAAGAGTAGGCCTCCCCAGGGTATCAACCAAGTAGTGTAACAAGATTCAATAAGATTAGGCACAAACCCTCATATAAAGGCTGGGCAAGGCAACCCAGTAGGAGGAAAAGTGTTCCAAGAACAGGCAAAAGAGTCAGAGACACCCTGACTCCTACTGTTAGGACACCCCCCCCCAAACGAAAACAAAAGCAAAACAACCCCCCTTCCAAAACAAAATAAAACAACCCCCCTAAGTTAAACAACTACAATATACCTGCAGAAGACCTAGCACAGATCCAAGCAGGCTCTATGATTGTTGCTTCAGTCTCTGTGAGCCCCTCCCTATGTGCCCTGGTTAATTGGTTCTGTGGGCCATGTTCTCTTGGTGTCCTTAACCCCTCTGGGTCTGTCCTACAATTCTTCCTCCCCCTCTTCCACAGGGTTTCCCCAGCTCTGCCTAATGTTCGGCTGTGGGGTCTCTGCAATCTTGATAAATTCAAGATTATTTCTTACCTACATGTCTTACCAAATGGTAAAATCAAATCTAGCATGAAGCTCAACTCCAGGCAACAATCCAGAATCCAGGCTCCTTTAATGTGGTTGTATTTTTCAACAAATGGTCACTATGGCTGAAAGAACATGAGGAAGTAAACATGCAAGAATCTCTGAGGCCCTGGCCTGACTTCACTTCCATCACATTCCATTGGCTATATAAATTACAAAGACAGCTGGAAAATGTGGTCTCACTGTGCAGGAACCAGAGACTTATGTTTTACGACTGAATAGCAATCTCTCACGTATCAATTTGTTAGTTGAGATGCACCTTTCTTGTTCTGATTTCTCTCTAGAGAAAGTGGTGTTTGAACCTTTCTTCCCTCAAAGTCATCCCTCTGCTTATGCGATGATTTGTCAATGCTCCTCTGAAGGCATTTTCCCCCCAGAGCAGGGCACAAAGGGTGAGTGGTGCCATTTGAATTTATGCCCCCTTACTCTCAGCATACAGGAACCAGAGGGAGGAGTGCTGTTTCATCTCTAGTTCTCATGACCTTTGGCTTGCTTTGAAGCATTTTTGATATCCTCTGTCAGGAATTGTTATTTCCTTTACCATTTAGGTCCTCGATACTCCCACAACCCAGGGGGGGATGCATAGCAGCATTTGGAGCCCGGCCCGTAGCAGCTGATGGATCTGGGCTGAAGTCCTGTTTCCTTTTCTTAGTACCTGTGTAGCCATGGGCAAATTTATTTATTTATTTTTGAGATAGGGTTTCTCTGTTAAGGCCTGGCTGTCCTGGACTCACTCTGTAGAACAGGGTGGACTTGAACCCCTGAGAGCTGCCTGCCTCTGCCTCTCAAGCGCTGGGATTAAATGGGTGCACCACCACCGCTGGGTAATATCCTGACTTTTTAAGACCATACTTTCCTCCTCTGTAAAATGGCAAAATAACAATAGCCCCACCGGATTTCCGCAGAGCTGGTGAAATAACTGACTCAAAGTGCTTAGTGTGGATCCTGGCTAAGTGGCTAGTAAGGGATGGCTGATAACGGTGAACAATAATGAACCGCTCCTCCCGGCAAACAGCCCACTTGGATATTCTTGACATGACTTCTGTTTCTTTCCTCTCTCCACATGGGCCCCACTTCCCGCTGTTCACACTGCCACTCCTCACCTCTCATCAGTCCAGTGCCTCTTCAGAGTTCTTGCTTGGCTTTGTCTTCTTAACTCAAAAGGACACAGCTATATTGGTGTGACACTGTCCTTGGGGAAAATGAAACAAGAGTAAATGTTGGAGAGTTAGGGAAAGTACACTGTGGAGGCTTGACCCAAACCCTATTCTCCTTCCAGTTAGAAGCTACTAGAAATGTTTATTCATGGGACTGAGTTGGGGCATCCTAATCCTTTTTAACTGCAAACCTTTTTATGTTCTTTTTTAAAAAAATTATTTATTTGTTTTACATTGCAATTGCAACCCTCATCCCTCCTCTACTCCTAGTCAAAAGGACAACCACCAGAGACAATTTTACATTCTTATGGACTCTTGCAGTGTGCATTTGGTGTACTACTTTCTTTTTTTCCGAATTGATTAGAGTTGGATGCACTTGAATGATTATAGAAGCCAATGATACATCTTTGCCCTTATGAGCTATGATTTTTTCTTTCAAAAATTGTGTATTACATATATTTATTTTTTGTAGTGTGTGTGTGTGTGTGTGTGTGTGTGTGTGTGTGTGTGTGTGTGTAGGTGAGAGGACATCTTGCAGAAGTCAGTTCTCTCTTTCTACCATATGGGTCCCCAGGATTGAACTAAGGTAGTCAGGCTTAGCAACAGGAACCTGAGATAACTTGACAGTAGATTTTACTCTTTTTTAATAGGAGGATATTGACTTAGTAATTGGGCGGTGACAAAGCAGTGTGCCAGAGCTGATGTCCCTGTTCATCACTAGCCAGGGTCAGTTGTGTGTGTCTTTCAGCTCTATATTTGGTGTTATTACCTTTGTATATTTGAAGTGATCCTTTGGGAAACTGGTAAATGCTAAGCCGTGGTCCTACACTAGGCTAGTTGTTAAAGACTTATCAATAAACTAGTACCCGTGCTGTTGGTTGAAAAAAATAGGTCAAGTTATTGTTGAGGTTTACACATATGTACCAGAAATTAGTTTAACTAATAAATCATCTTTAGTTAATGGCATTTTTTCCCCCTGGGTCCCAAGACTTCTCTTGAGTGTCTGACAGGGACAGCACTTTGATGATATGGTGTGTGTGTGTATAAATGTAAGATATATATATATATATATATATATATATATATATATACCTGTTATTTTGTATTTTGTTTTAAAACAAAATGGGATTATACTGGCAGATTGTACTCTGCCTACTTTTCACTTTAGTAATATCCTACTGGCTGGTTTAATTCATGTGTGTACAGGGCACTCTTGTTTTTCATAGCTGATCATTTAAAGTAGTCTTCTAGATATTTGACTGGAAACAAGATCTACCTCCTGAGTTCTATTTCCCTTTCAGGAAAGGATGTCAGACTGTGGTGAATGGCCTTTCCTGTCTGGAACCTTTTATGTGTTTTTTTTTCATGAGCATGAATCTCCCTACATACTTCTAGATGTTCTGGAATGAAGAAGGTCAACAATTTTGAGTTCATGAAGTCAAACAGGAATTCCAAGGAAGGGTGGGTTCATATTGTGGGGGAAAATCCCAAGTCAAGTTTTGGTATGAGCAAATATAAGACTAAAAGACACCAAGAATTCTGCAGTATGAATCTGCAGATCGACTCATAGAGTAAAAAGTATAAAGGAAAAATTTCCAGAAGCAGAAGATGATTTAACTCTCTTTTTCCTAGTAAGATGCTTCAAAACCCAAAGTGTTTTGCCAAGTCTTGGAAACGGCTTGTTATCACCTCCAGGGCTTAAACTACCCCGTAGAAGATGGCATTCATATCTCCATGTGTTTATCTAGTCTCTGGTGTAGTTTGGATTTTCAGTGATAAGCTTATCCCCTGAGAGGTGGTAGAGCTTTTGGTAGGTGGGGCTTTGTGGGAAGCCCTTACATCATTGGAAGTATGCCCTTAAGGGATATTGTGGGACTGTAGCCCTTGTCTTTTTCTCTGTTTCTTAGACACAAGACGAGCAATTTCCTCTGCTACACTTTCTTGCCATGATGTGTGGTCTCCCTACAGTCCTAAAACAGTAGCACCAATCCATCATGGACTGGAATGTCAAAATTCTAAGATACAAGAAACCTTTTCTCTTTATACCTTGATTACTTCAGATATATCATTATAGTAATGGAAAGATGTCTATCATATTCAGCAAATATTGACAGGAATTCTACTATGCGGTAGCTTTGTTTCTGAGAACAAAATGTTGCAGTGAGCAAGACTGAAGAAGAACCTTACTGTCATTGATGAGACAAACATGGGATAAGTTCAAGCAGAATCAGGACAGTTCTAGCTGGCAATAGTAAATTGTTGAATGAGCAATAATACGTTGTCAAAGAGTGAGACTTTTTCACAAGGTGGAGAGCGACTACGGCTATATAGACAGGAGAATCAGCACACGTTTCTCTAAGGGAGTTGCCTCAGCTCACCATGAAAGATGGAGATTTCTTCCAACCTTCTGGAGCTCTCTTTGGTGTCTCCCACTCCTTACAGTGCTGGAGCCTCAAATATTATACATGTGGGTGTGCCCTTTAGACCCCATCCCAGTCCTTCCTGTAGACAGGCACCCCCTGTTTTGTTTTGCTAGCTGTTGCCCAGATGACCCAGTTTAGATTCTCAAAATTCTTCTCCATCAATTCTGGAGGACATATGTATATATTTAATTGGATGCTCAGAGTGAAATATGACTCATGACTGGGACACAAGGGCCCTTGTCCTAGATGCTGCATTTTTATCCATTCAGTAAAAGTAGAAATCCCTTTTATTTTTGGTTGAGTAAGTCACATTGTTTTCTTAATTGAACTTGAAGTCAAATAAATCATGGAAGTCATTTATATGTCTTGGAACCTGGGCCATAGCGTTTTGGAAAGCAAATGAGAAAGCTAACATTTATTTTTAGTAAATTTAATCTTGTTTGCTTTGGCCTAATTCTTCAATCCAGTCTAGATCTCCTTATTTTCTGATCCTGACAGTGAATTATCTTGTCATTTTTTTTCAGTCATTTGCCTATGGGCTAAGAGGGGAATAGATGGTGGCAGCTCAGCCAGTAATGGTAGGACTACAAACAACGAGATGAAGATGGACTCAGAGCACACTTACATGTTCAGCTGATGGACCAGAGGGAGGAAGGAAGCAGAAGAACCAAGCATGATGTTTGGGGTTGGTACCTCGGTAACAGGTCTAGTTTGTATTTATTAATTAAAATTATTAAGTTTCTAAAACAGCATAAAAATGCTACATGGTTTCATTTCAGTAAATTTTTTCCATTGAGAATGATTTCTAGGGTAATTGTTTTATTTCTCTCTGAGTCGCTGAAAAAATTCTTAATTTCTCTTAGTTTTGTTATCTTTCCTCCAATAATGAGGGGGACATACTAGAGCAGAGACACTTCTTAGACAATATTCTTCAAGTAGAGGGAAACTCTTTCAAAAACAATATACCTGGCTTGGGAGCAAAATGTCAGGCAGTAAAACCCAGGTATGAATAAATGCCAGGAAAGATTCCCTCAGTGACCCCAGTGTATATTTTAGCGCACAGTAGGTGTCTGTAATTATCTTTCTGTCGGTAACAGGACTGGCATGATGTCATCTACCTGAAACAGGGGACAACTAAGCAGGGAATGTAGTTGTGAAGAAAAATTATTTTGCCCAGTGAGATTATAGTTATTATTTTGGTTTATGTTTCCTGAAGTGCTGAGTGTTAATGCTAGTGTGTGAGAGCAATAGAAAGAAGGCTGCGAGGACGAGCTCTGATTATTGGCATTAAAAGAAGATGTGGTGGTGAGGTGTGGAATGGAGCAGGTGTTTTGTTTTGAAACCAGACTCTAGAAACCAGCACTGTAGCCCTTGAAAAAGGGGAGGTTCAGAGATGACCCTGCTGAGCTACACAGATTTCTGATGGGAACAGAAATGAAAGATGTTCTCAGTCCCTTTCAGCTTTTACAAATACAAGCACCAAAGGGCCTGATCCAGGCTGCTGGAGGACTGAGAGCCCTGAGGAGCTGTGGGTGAGAGGGTAAACCCAGAGCAGTTAATCTATACTTGAAGAATGGGAGTCAGTACAAAGACTTTTGAAAGATATTTCATATTAAAAAAGCAGAGCATCTTCTTGTTATTGTTGCATGCAGGTTGTTTACCAAGTTATCTTCTGCATAATCCTGACAAACAGAAGGAAGAACATTTTAGGTGTCTATTTCATGCAGGGATTTGAGACAGGTGTAATTCCATGGTATTCTTCCGACATTTATTTACACTAGGGCTCTATGACTTGAGATTTTGCTTCCAAGCTGGGTGTGTTGATATGGAAAGAATGCCCCCCTCATTGGATACACACTGCTAAACAAGGATGGCTGATCCAGTGTCCCCACCCCCAAATCTGAGAAGAAGGGAGCAAGACTAAGACAGACATCTGTCTGTTTCCTAACTGCTGAGAACGGAGCAGCATGAAATGTGGCTGAGCAAGTAGCCCCGAGGCAGGATGTAGAGTCCTTTGCAGAGAAGTGCAACCATCACCATGGAGTCACATTCACCACAGAAAACGTCCTGAAACCAGACCATCTGATCTCTCTATGTTTTATCCCGGAGACTTAACGTTAAACAATTAATCACCAGCTAGACGCAGCAATATACGTAGAGAGTCGAGTGAAGAATAAACACAGCAAGATTTATAGAAACTGCATTCTATTATGTGAATTAAAATGTCATATACAATTACATATACAGTGACTCCCACTCCCTTCTGCAAGTACAGATTAACTGCTCCGGGTTCACCCACAGCTTCTCAGGGCTCAGTCCTCCAGCAACTTGGATCAGGCCCTCTGGTGCTTGTATTTGATAGTGCAAATCATTCCACAAACTCTCACAAATATTTTGTGACTGTCTACACAAAACATTTTATAGTGGCTATCTACTGGAATAAATGGGAAAAATGTTTGCATGAAAAAAAAAAAAGAAAACCAAATCTGAAGAGAAAAGGTCTGACTTTACTGGTGATAAGTATGTGCTGAGAATTGGTGTATGGATTTTTTCACTGCTCTGCATCCAAAGTATTTGAAAAGATAACTCTACAGTGAAAAGTGAATGACTATAGGAAGTGTGGCACATGCGTATGTTGTGGGTTGAATCTGCAATAGTCTCCATAGACTTGTGTTTTAAACACTTGCTCCCCAGCTTTTGATACTATTTTGAAGGCTGTGGAGGCTGTAGGATTTAAACAGGTTATTACAGGAAAGTTTTTTTTCCTTTATTTTTTATTTCTTCAAGTTACATCTCAATCGCAGTCCCTTCCCTATTCCCCCTCCAGTCCCACCCTCCCACCCTCAATCCCCCATCCTCTTCCCTTTTTTTTCTTTTAAGTTTAAGGTATATTTTATTTCCCCCTACAGTTTCCCCTTTCAGTCCAACAAATGGCTCTTTCTCTTATAATAATAAATACAATACAGTACAACAGAGGTAATTAGGCCACAGTTATGAGGGATATATGGCTTAACGTACATTCCCAATGACCAGTCCATATGTATTTGGTACCTGACTTTAACATTCTACTATCTAAACATCTCCACGAGTTTAAAGTTCTATATCTGACTCAACATTCATACTAACTTGCAACACAATTTTAAAAGTATCTTCTTAGATCTATAACACTCTCTTGACTCCTAGACAACTCAAAATTAAATTATGAGACTCTAGCTATCTGTTCTTCAATCACCTCAGAGACCTGAGAGGGATAAATATATCTGATTTTATAGGAAGTACAGGGCCTGCAGCTTCCCAAACTAAGAAATGACATACCAGTGGCTGCCTGGACAGTTCCCATTTTCTCTCCATACATTACAGCATCAATCTTCAGTCATTTGGCCCCGTTTCTCTGACAGACATTGATTGTAGAGCAGGGGTTATGAAGGACGTACCTACCCTGTCTTGGCAGAGCTAGGCTGTTGACTTCTCTGCTTCCAGTTTTTGTCCTTTTTGGACAGCTTTCTGTCTACAGTTGCAGCAAGGGACTTTTCCTACCAAGAGATAGGCTTGCGACTAATTCAATCATCTCCCACTGGAGATTCTTCGATGCTCATCTTCTACTTGGAGGAGAATAGGGGGTGCTGTCAGGAGTTGATATGTCTTGATATAAAAAAATCTAAAGTTACGAAAACATCTTTGAATGCCATATTCTGCAGATCTCTTGAGGTTTTTGAAGAGGCCCTATCTATCTCTTATATTAGGGTAAGCAGATGTTGCTTGTCTCTTAGCAGGTCTATTTCTGATTAGCTTAGCAAGTAACTATAATAGGCTGTCATAGTACCTAACAGAATGACCGGCTTGCATGATTATTAGTTTGCATTTCTTAATTATCCTAAACAATTTATGACAATTAGTAGTAAAAGGCCGAAACATCACATTTCATTTTTTTTCTTTACCTGCTAACCCTTCCATCCCATTTCTCTGGGGTGGAGTGTCCTTATATAACAGTCCTTCATCTCAGTTGAGAGGTTGTATGAGGACCAAGAGCCACTTCATTCATTGGAGATCTACGAAGCAGTACCATCAGTGAAAAGTGTCTTGTTGCCCGGGAGAGAGAACTACTAAACAAACAAAATAATAAGCATACAATAGATAAAAAAGACTAAAAAATAGAAAAAATATAACTAATATATAAAATAAAAATAAAGAATAAAAATTAAAAATAAGAAGTCTATGTCCAAGTTCCCTTTGGTGTGTTAGTTTTAGTATCAATATCTTCTACTATATAGCTAAAATCCTACTATAAGTGAATAGATGCCATATGTGTCCTTCTGAGTCTGGGTTAGTTCACCCAGGATGAGCTTTTCTAGTTCCATCCATTTAGCTGCAAATTGCATAATTCCATTGTTCCCGATAGCTGAATAATATTCCATTGTGTAGATGTACCACAGTTTTTTAGCCCATTCTTCAGTTGAGGGACATCTGGGTTGTTTCCAGTTTCTAGCTATTACAAATAAGGCTGCTATAAACATAGATGAGGAAACTTCCTTATGATTCCATGAAGAGGCATTTGGGTGTATACCCAGAAGTGGTATGGCTGGGTCCTGAGGCAGAACTATTCCAAGTTTTCTAAGATATCGCCAGACTGACCTCCATAGTGGTTGCACAAGCCTGCATTCCCACCAGCAATGGAGTAGGGTACCCCTTTCTCCACACCCTCGCCAGCATGTGCTGTCATTTGAGTTTTTGATCCTAGCCATTCTGACAGGTGTGAGATGGAAAATCAGAGTCGTCTTGAGTTGCATTTCTCTGATGATTAAGGATGTTGAGCATTTCTTCAAGTGTCTCTCAGCCATTAGGGATTCGTCCTTTGTGAATTCTCTATTTAGCTCTGTCCCCCATTTTTTGATTGGATTATTTGGTTTCTTGGCGTTTAATTTCTTGAGTTCTTTGTAGATTTTGGATATTAGCCCTCTGTCAGATGTGGGGTTGGTGAAGATTTTCTCCCAGTCTGTAGGCTGCCGTTTTGTTCGAATGACAGTGTCCTTTGCCTTATTGATTGTTGATCTCAAGTCCTGAGCTGTTGGTGTTCTGTTCAGGAAGTTGTCGCCTGTGCCAATTAGTTCGAGGGTTTCTCCCACTTTTTCTTCTAGTAGATTTAGTGTGACCAGCCTTATGTTAATGTCTTTGATCCACTTGGAATTAAGTTTTGTACAAGGTGATAAGTATGGGTCTAACTTCATTCTTTTACAAATGGACATCCAGTTGGACCAGCACCATTTGTTGAAGATGCTGTCCTTCTTCCACTGTGCCATTTTGGCTTCTTTGTCAAAAATTAGGTGGCCATAAGTGTATGGGTCTATTTCTGGATCTTCAATTCGATTCCATTGATCTACTGGTCTGTTTCTATACCAATACCATGCTGTTTTTACAACTATTGCTCTGTAGTACAGCTTGAAATCTGGGATGGTCATACCTCCAGATGTTTTTTTATTGTACAGGATTGATTTAGCTATTCTGAGCTTTTTGTTGTTCCATATGAAGTTGAGACTAGCTCTTACCAAGTCTATAAAAATTTGTGTTGGTATTTTGATAGGAGTTGCATTGAATCTATATATTGCTTTTGGTACGATGGCCATTTTTATTATGTTGATCCTACCTATCCATGAGCATGGGAGATCTTTCCATCTTCTAAAGGCCTCTTCCATTTCTTTTTTCTAGGACTTGAAGTTCTTGTTTTATAGGTCCTTTACTTGCTTGGTTAGAGTTACCCCCAGGTATTTTATGTTGTTTGTGGCTATTGTGAAGGGGGTTGTTTCCCTTATTTCTTTCTCAGCCCATTTGTTTTTTGTATAAAGAAGGGCTTCTGATTTTTTTGAATTAATTTTGTATCCAGCCACTTTGCTGAAGGTGTTTATCAGCTGTAAGAGTTCTGTGGTGGAATTTTTGGGGTCGCTTATGTATACTATCATATCATCTGCAAATAGGGATAATTTGACTTCTTTGTTTCCCATGTTTATCCCCTTGATGTCCTTTCGTTGTCTTACTGCTCTAGCAAGACCTTGAAGTATTATATTGAAGAGATATGGTGAAAGTGGACATCCTTGTCTTGTCCCTGAGTTTAGAGGAAATGCTTCAAGTTTCTCTCCATTTATTTTGATGTTGGCCACTGGCCTGCTGTATATTACCTTTATTATTTCTAGGTACGGCACTTGTATGCCCGTTCTCTCCAGAACTTTTAGCATGAAGGGGTGTTGGATTTTGTCAAATGCTTTTTCTACATCTAGCGAGATTATCATGTGGTTTTTTTCTTTCATCTTGTTTATATGGTGAATGACATTGATAGACTTTTGTATGTTGAACCATCCCTGCATCCCTGGGATGAAGCCTACTTGATCATGGTGTATGATACTTTTGATGTGTTCTTGAATTCTGTTTGCTAGTATTTTATTAAGTATTTTTGCATCTATGTTCATGAGGGAGATTGGTCTGAAGTTCTCTTTGTTTGGTCTTTGTGTGGTTTAGGAATCAGGGTGATTGTGGCCTCGTAGAATGAGTTTGGCAATATTCTTTCAGATTCTATTTTGTGAAACAGTTTGAAAAGTATTGGTGTTAGCTCCTCTTTGAAGGTCCGGTAGAATTCCGTGCTAAAGCCATCTGGCCCCGGGCTTTTTTTGGTTGGGAGATTTTTAATGACTATTTCTATTTCCTTATGGGTTATAGGGCTGTTTAATCTGTTTATCTGATCTTGATTTATCTTCGGTAGGTGGAATCTATCAAGAAAATTGTCCATTTCACTTAAGTTTTCAAATTTGGTGGAGTATAGATTTTTAAAGTAGGATCCAAATATTCTCTGGATTTCCTCAATGTCTGTTGTTATTTCTCCCTTTTCACTTCTGATTTTGTTGATTTGTGTTTTCTCCCTCTGTCTTTTAGTTAATTTGGCTAAGGGTCTGTCTATTTTTTTGATTTTCTCGAAGAACCAACTCTTGGTTTCATTGATTCTTTGTATAGTTCTTTTTGTTTCTAAGTTGTTGATTTCAGCCATAAGTTTGATGATCTCCTGCCTTCTGCTCCTCTTGGGTGTGTTTGCTTCTTTTTTTTTCCAATTCACCCAGTTTAGCTGTTCATTCGCTAATATGAGCTGTCACAATTTTCTTTTTGAAGGCACTTAGTACTATGAACTTTCCTCGTAGCACAGCTTTCATTGTGTCCCATAGGTTTGGGTATGTTGTGTCTTCATTTTCGTTGGATTTTAAGAAGTCTTTGATTTCCTTCTTTATTTCTTCCCTGACCCAATGGTCCTCTAGTAAAGAGTTGTTCAATTTCCATGTGAGTGTAGACTTTCTGTTGATTCTTTTGCTATTGAAGTCCAGCTTTATTCCTTGGTGGTCTGATAAGATACAAGGGGTTATTTCAATTTTCTTGTATCTGTTGAGGCTATCTTTGTGTCCAACTATATGGTCGATTTTGTAGAAGGTTCCGTGAGGTGCTGAGAAGAAGGTGTATTCTTTTGTGTTTGGGTGAAATGTTCTGTAGATATGTTAGGTCCATTTGGTTCATGATCTCTGTTAGACTCATTATTTCTCTGTTTGGCTTCTGTCTGATGATCTGTCCATAGTTGTGAATGGGGTGTTGAAGTCTCCCACTATTAAAGTGTTTGGATCAATGTGCGATTTAAGTTTTAGAAGTGTTTCTTTTATAAATGTAGGTGCCTTTGTATTTGGGGCATAGATGTTCAATATTGAGATGACCTCTTGGTGGATATTTCCTTTAATGAGTATGTAATGCCCTTCTCTGTCTTTTTTTTGTCTTTTTTTTATTAACTTCAATTGGAAGTATATTTTGTTTGATATTAGGGTGGCTACTCCAGCTTGTTTCCTGGGTCCATTTGCTTGGAAGACCTTTTCCCAGCCCTTTACTCTGAGGTAGTGTTTATCTTCAATAGTGAGGTGTGTTTCTTGTATACAGCAAAAAGATGGGTCTTGTTTACGGATCCAGTCTGTAAGTGTGTCTTTTATTGGCGAGTTGAGTCCATTGATGTTGATGGATATTAGTGACCAGGGGTTGTTATTTCCCATTATTTTGGTTTAGCTGGCTGTCTTGTGTTTCTCTTTTGTTTAGTTGCTTTGGAGGTTTCTATTTCCTCTGTTTTCTTGGGTGTAGTTATCTTCTCTGGGTTGGAATTTTCCTTCTAGGATCTTCTGTAGGGCTGGGTTTATGAGGAGATATTGTTTGAATTTGATTTTGTTATGGAATATCTTGTTTTCTCCTTCTATGTTGATAGAGAGTTTTGCTGGGTATAGTAGTCTGGCTGGGCACCTATGTTCTCTCAGGGCTTGTAGGACATCTGTCCAGGCCCTTCTAGCTTTTAAAGTTTCTGAGGAGAAGTCAGGTGTGATTCTGATGGGTCTGCCATTGTATGTGACTTGGCCTTTTTCTCTTACAGCTTTTAATATCCTTTCTTTGTTCTCTACATTTGGAGTTTCTATTATTATGTGGCGAGAGGAGTTTCTTTTCTGATATAATCTGTTTGGTGTTCTGTAAGCCTCTTGGATTTTTACTGGCATCTCTTTCTTTAGGTTTGGGAAGTTTTCTTCTATGATTTTGTTGAAGATATTTCCTGGACCATGGAGTCGGGAGACTTCTCTATCCTCTATGCCTATAATTCTTAGGTTCCGTCTTTTCATTGAGTACTTGATTTCTTGGATGTTGTGGGTGAGAGATTTTTTTAGCTTTCTCATTTTCTTTGGATGTTGTACTGATTTCTTCCATCGAATCTTCCATGCCTGAAATCCTGTCTTCCATCTCTTGCATTCTATTTTTCACACTCATATCCGTAGTTCCTGTTCTCTTCTCTTGATTCTCCATTTCCTCTTTTAACTCTGACTGTGTTTTCTTTATTGTTTCCATTTCTATTTTTATGTCTTGAATGGTAGTGTTTGTTTTGTACATTTCCTTCTCCAGTTTTCTTGTTTTTGTCTGGAGAGCTTTCATTGCTTTACCCTTTTCCTGTTCAAGCTGGGTCACCTTGTCTTGGAGCTCTTTAATGATGTTATTCATTGTTTTGACTTGTAAGATTGTGGCGTCTTTGAATTCCTTCATAGTTTTAAGTTCTTCTTGAAGGGACTTTATCACTTTCCATAATGTAGAATTGTCATCGTTTTCATGTGTTTCAGTTGTGGTGAGGTGGTTCGGGCTGGACGGAATAGCATTGCTTTCTTTTGTTGGAGACATTTCACTCTGTTTTTTTTTTTTTTGTCTGGGGCCTCTGGCCATGTGGAATTTGCTGTCTTCTGGACTTGGGTCCAAAGGGGGCACTGTGGTGTAGGATTCAAATTGCCTTACTCCACCCCTATAAGGTGAGTCATTCAGTCCCGCCTCTCAGGTGGGGACGTAATTAATTCAGGTGACGGAGCTGTTTACAAGTAAGCTCTGATTCCCCGCCAGAAGGGCCTGTACTAGTACATATGACCGATATACTACCGTTTCAAATATCTCGCAGTTTGCCCGGGGTTGGTTCCTGTAGCAGGTAAGTCTGCAGTTCAGCACAGTAGCCTTGTTGCTCCCCCAGCTTGGAAACTGGCCAGTGACATCACAGACTGCGATCTGTGTTCTGAAGGCACTTTGCAGTGGATCTCCCACTCACTTCCAAGGGTCGCAACCTTGCGCTAGATAATTGGATCGTCTGTGTGAGACCTGGGAGTGCCCAGCAGGGTTGGGATTATCTCTGTGTGTTTTCTGAATCTGCCAGCTGGGTATTAGGTTGGAACTCACCGGGGGTCTCTCCTTTTGGGGGGATGGGTTATCCTGATTCCCGGGTCTAGAGGCTTCCTAGCATGTCCGAGATTTGGAAGGGGCGTCCTGCCCAGGCATCTTCCATGGTCCCTGTGTAGCTGGGTGAGATTTAGAAGGGGTTGTGTCCTTTGTACAGCGTCCTGGAACACTTGCCGCCTTGTGATTGTTGACCCTGAAATCAAAATACGTGCGCGCAGGCCACCGCCATCTTGGATCCCCTAACTCTAGAATTTATAAGACAACAACTCTATAGTGATCCTCCTGTCTCTGCTGGAGTTAAAGGCATGGGCTAAGAGCACACGTTTCATATATTTTACCTTAGCTCCAAATTTTTCAACTCTTGTAGGTTTAGAAAAGCAGGAAGAACTGCACTAGCCTTTAATTTATTTACAGTATTTTAAACCTCTTACCTGTTTTTAAATGCCAAAACAATGAAAATATCCTTTATATCTACAAAAAAAAACCTTTTAAGCTGCTATCAAGTTTGTGTAATCTATGTGGCCACCTGCAGTCTAACATTCTAATATGAAATTAAGGCCATTTTTCTTTCATGCCAGTAAGGCAAGTATACCTTTGATAAATTATAGATTAAAAATTTTATATTGTATTTTTATTATATTTTTTAAGATTATTAACTCTTTTCTTAGAAAAGTATTATTTTGTTTTCTCAAGTTACTTCTAGAACATAGTTTCCTCCCTCCTCCCTTCCTGGCCCCTCCCTCCCTTCCTCTCTTCCTCCCTCCCTCCCTTTCTCCCTCCCTCCCTCCCTTTCTCCCTCCCTCCTTCCCTTATTGTTACTCTACTTCGTAGTCTCCTTCTCCTCAGATGAGGTAGACCCTCACATATCATACTTCCTCAGATCTTCAGTCATGTGAGGGCCAAGAGCTTCCACTTGTCCTGGGGATTGATATGGCACACCATCTAGGGTAAGGTGTTCCACTAACCTGCAGAAGATTCCATGACACATTGGTGGGTGAAATTTTTCCTAGGATAGATATGCTAGGTTCCTATCTATTTGGGTGTGTGGGTTGTAGGCTACTTATCCTGTGATGTATGGTTAATATCCATTTATACGAGATTACATAACATGTTTATCTTTCTGGGACTGAGTCAGCTCACGTAGGATGAGCCTTTCTAGCTCCATCCATTTGGTTTCAAATTGCATGATTTCCTGATTTCTGATAGCTGTGTAATATTCTATTGTATAAATGTACCACAGTTTTTTTTTTTTAATCCATTCTTCAGTTGAAGGATATCTGGGTTGCTTTTATTACAAATAAAGCTGCTATGAACATTGTTGAGGCAATGTCCTTGTGGTTTCATTTCAAACTTTTTGGATATATCCCCAAGAGGGGTATGGCTGGGTCTTGAGGTAGAATTATTCCCAATTTTCTAATATATCTCCAGATTGATTTCCAAATAGATTGCACATGTTTGTACTCCCACCAGCAATGAGGGAATGTTCCTCTTTCTCCACATCCTTGACAGCATGTGCTGTCATTTGAGTTTTTGATCTTATCCATTCTGACAGGTGTGAGATGGAATCTCAGAGTTGTTTTAAGTTGCATTTCCCTGATGACCAAAGATGTTGAACATTTCTTCAGGTGCCTCTCGGCCTTAGAGATTTCTCTTCCATGAATTCTTGGTTAAGCTCTTTACCCCATTTATTGATGAGGTTATTTGAGTTTTTGGTGTTTAGTTTCTTCAGTTTTTTTTAATATATTTTGGATATTAGCCATCTGTCAGGTGTTGGGTTTGTGAAGATCCTTTACCAGTCTGTAGGCAGCCATTTTGCTCTAAGGACAGTGTCCTTTGCCTTACAGAAGCTTTTCAACTTCATAAGGTCCCATTTATTGATTGATTGTTTTAGTGCCTGAGCTATTGGTGTTCTGTTCAGGAAATTGCTACCAGTGCCCAATGAGTTCCAGGCTTTTCCCCACTTTCTCTTCTATTAATGTTAGTGTGTCCAGATTGATGTTGAGGTCTTTGATCCACTTAGACTTAAGTTTTGTACAGGGTGATAAGTATGGATCTATTTGCATTCTTCTACATGTTAACATCCAGTTAGACCAGCACCATTTATTGAAGACCCAGAAATAAACCCACACATCTATGGTCACTTAATTTT
>CAJQZJ010032727.1:10089-20894 GCA_907164525.1 Lophiomys imhausi
TTCTTCTTCTTCTTCTTCTTCTTCTTCTTCTTCTTCTTCTTCTTCTTCTTCTTCTTCTTCTTTTTACTTTAATGAGAATTATAGAATGTTTTTTTTCTTGAATGTCAAAATTCATTCTGGAACCCATTTAAGACCTAGAGTTTTCTTTGGGGAAGGTTGAAACTACAGCTTCAGCTTCTTTACTAAATATATGAGTAATATGACTGCTCATTTCTTGGTGAAGAAAATTAGGTAATCATGGAGCTGGGTAATGTGGCTCGGTTGATAGCGTACCTGTGTGTTGTGCATATAGCCCTGGGTTATTCCCCAGTTCAATATTAGTCACAATTTCTGGGTCATTCTCAAGTCTATAATGAGTTTAAGGCTCCCTGGTATACATGAAACCCTGTCTAAATAAAGAAAAAAAAGGAGAGAGGAAGAAAGAAAAAAGGAAGGGAATATAGTTGTATGTATTCAGGAAATTTTGTTCCCAAGGGAGTTCTTATAAATTAATAGTATATGAAACTGACAATTGGACTTGAAAAGGAGGGGGACTTTATTATCAGGAATTGTTGTAAAATAACAATTTCCTTCTTTGGAAAAGTTCTTATCACTTTGAAGTTTAAGAAGTCATCACTGGGCTTGGGAGGTGGCTTGCTCGGTAAAGTGTTTACCAGAGTTTGACACCCAGAGTCCACATAAAAAAGTGAGGCTTGGCAGAAGTATGCTTGTGGTCCCAGCACTGGGGAAACGAGGACAGGTGAGTCCCTGGGGCTTGCTGGCTATTCAGTCTGGCCTGTTGGATGAGCCCCAGGCCAGTAAAAGACAAAAGTAGTTGTCCTCGTGCACACCCACGTGCATAAAAGCTTAAAAGCTTGCACATGCACACAGGCTGCCACACCCTGTTCTGGAACACCTAAGGAGATGAGTGTGAGACCAGACAAATATCAAATGTAAAACTGAAAACTCTATGACAGAGTGAGAACTAGAAGAACAGTTCACTTCAGTCCTCTTTAAAAAGTTGTGTTCATCATCTGAGCTCAGCTGCTTCTCATCCCTTGATATCCAGACATTTTTTTCCTTTCTATGTGCTTTTCTGCGCCCTCCTGTATATTTGTTTACATATATGCATATCATTGGCTAGATTTTTGTTTTATTGCCGATAAGTGTATAAAATACATTTGATAGTGAAAATATAAAATCTAATGTGAAGTTCCATAGTTTCAGTGCCAAATAACTATTCCAATTGTAAAGAAGTTTATTTTACTCTGGTTAATTTTTCAGTATGTGATTTTTTTTATTTGCAAGTTTTTAATAATAAGTTTAAAACAAATAAAAATCTAAAATTACATTAATTCTATTTTAAACCCAAATTAATAAATATTCTGAATAGCATTTAGATTCTGTCTCTAGGTTAAAAATAGTTAATTTCTAGTGAAATGTCTTGTTATAAACACTTGGAAGTTAAAGATCTGTTTATTGTTGTTTTCTTCATTATCTTAATTATTGGTATTCATTTCATCTGTACATATAAAAGTGATTTTAAAATTTTATAAAATATACATTAAGTAAATCTTATTAAAAATAATGTACACACAGTAATAGAGTCTGAAAATACTAATGATATCTTTCTAAATGATTGAACTTCCTTGATTATTTCTGCTGAGATAAAGTTTCAATTTATTTTATAAAAATCAGACACAAAATTATCTAAATCAATGAATAGCATATAAATGTGCAGTGATTGATAGGAGTGTTACTTTAATGCACATATTCATTGCAATTTTGCACAGATATTAAACAATGAATTTGTAATAATAACACAGTATGTCTGTCATAGTAACACATTCATCACAGAAATTGTGCCTGTTTCCAGTCTTCCTAGCCTCTCTAAGCAGTTTTAATTAAAATTCTAAGTAATATCACTCATTAAACATGCTAAAATAGTTACCCTGCAGGACAATATTGTCCTATATGAAAGTTTTCTGGCTGATTGAATTTGGCCTGATCATTATGCTTAGCTGCATAGCTTACACTGCTAAAACATGCATGTAATCTCCTTAGTGCTGGATATGCTGCTGCTCCATCATTTATGATTCAACGTCTTCATGAGGAAATAAAGCAGAAAATATTTTAAGTTTAAACTATAGGGAGCTAGGGAGCGAGCCCAGTAGGTAAGAACTCTTCTGCAAGCACAAGATCAGTTCAAGTCCCCAGTACATCAAAACAAAACAAAGCCAGGCCAAGCATGGCTGTGGAAACTCCAGCCTTGTGGGTCAGAGACAGCAGATTGCAAGAGCTTGCTGAACAGCCAGCCTCGTCATCGCACTGAGCTTCTGGTTCAATGAGAGACCGTCTCAAGGCAATGACACGGAAAGGGACATAGGAAGACACCCCTGATGTCCAACTTGGTGTCATTCTTGCTGTGTGGGAGGTACTCACATGCACGTAACACACTACACACTTGTGCACACTTGTATATACACACACACATACACTAGAAAAATGAAATTTGTTTGAAACTAAATAAAACTTTGTAGCTGGTCTTTGCTATGTTGTGGGTTCTTTTTCCAATCCTTCATCACTAGATGAGAGAAAGGAGGATGGAGAGAGACAGAGACAGAGACAGAGACAACACTTGAATATAATTTCTTTTTTTCTTGTAGATGGTCTTTGCTACTTTTTGGGTTCTTTTCCCACCCATTATCCCCCTGATATCACTAGATAGCAGAGAAAGAAGGATAGAGGGGAGAGAAAGAGATATTTGAATCTAATTTATTTTTCTTGCTTCTTGAACATGAGTACTAACAAATCATAACCAAGTCCCACGGGTGACCAACCCCCACCAACCCCACCTCTCAGGGCCCTAGCATTTATACACCCTCTGAAAAGTTCCCAGAATTCCAAACATCACACAATTGTAGAAACTATCTGCAGGTGTCAAAACCACGCTTCTGCTAGAGCACGAGGCAAATCACAGCTGCTGTGGATGGTCCAAAGCAGCTCCACATCCCTACACTTGGGATTAAAATGAAAACACATTCTTATAATACTTTCATCTTTTTAAAGAACCCAAAAACCAGAATTCTAGCTACAAAACACCCTTCTTGTCAACTCTGTCTTTTAGAGAAAGGACCATGGTGGTGTGGTTCCGGTGGATCATCTAGTGATATTTAACAGCTGCCATTAAGAGTTTATAAAGGCAAGGACATCAATTCACTCATGTGAGAAACAAAGTCATACCAAAGTGTCTCCTTTGGAAAGTGGTGGACATATAAGTGAGACATTTTATTATTTGACATTACTATACACATCTGATGAATTGTACACTTCTTTCAGTTCAGATATTAAGGCATTGTAATTTTATCAGAACTTACATTTATTCAAGTGATGAATTTTGTCTTATTTTTTAAGTGTTCTAACCAATGCCTCTTTTTCAGCTCTGTATTTGCATAATGAACATAAAATGTATCTGTCCTAGCTTTAATATTAAACTTGACACAGCCTAGAGCAGTGGTTCTCAAACTTCCTAACCCTGAGACCCTTCAGTATGGTTTCTCATGCTGTGGTGACCCCCCAACTATAAAATTATTATTGTTGCTACTTCATAACTATAATTTTGCTACTGTTATGAATCATAATGTAAATACCTGTTTTCCAACAGTCTTAGGTGAACCTTGTATAAGGATCATTCAACTCTGCCCACAAAGGGGCCAGGACTCACAGGCTGATAATCTGTGACCTAACATCAACCAATAAAGGAGTTTCCCTGAAGGGTTACCTGTATCTTACAGGCCTGTTGTATATGGATGCAGCATTTTCTTTATTATTAACTGATGTAGATTACAACCCACCGTGAGTGGCACCACCCTTAGACAAGAAGGTCAGAGGATATAAAAGAAAGTCAGCTAAGTGTGAAACTGAGAGAGCTTGCAGGAAACATTCTTCCATGACTTCTGCCTCAAATTCCTGCTTGAGTTCTTACCTCAGCTTCCCTCAAGGACAGTACCATAATCTGAAAGTCAAATAAACCTTTTTATCCCCGAAGATCCTTTTGGTTCATTTGCTGCAGGTGTTTGGAAAGAAAACCATCTAAATTCAAAACTTGCCCCCAGTGAGATTAAAAAAAAAAAAAAGTGTCATTGATACAATCTGTCCAGATGGTGGCAAACAAGATACTTTCTTTCATTGCAAGTTGTATGATTCTCTAAATTGTGAATCAGAGTTCAGTAGGGAGTGGAAGAAGCTCTGGAGTGAGTTAGGTTCTGAGTTGAAGGCATGCTGTAGGACCCTGAGATATTGCCAAAGCCATCAATGGCAACATTTTCCTGAGGAGTTAAGTATGAGCAATTGATCAACGTGTGTGTACAAACACTAGTAACTGAAGCTTTCCTCTAGAATTTTTTACAGCTTCAAAATGCTCACCTACAGAGACCTCCTTCCAAGACTAACTTACCTTCTCTCTGTACTGTTCATAATGAGCACCCTGAGGTTCCTAGCTGGGTGGGAGCATACCCCACCTAATCTCAGCTTTACTATATATATGTGTCATTCTTTCAGCATTCCCCTAGTTGAGACTGAGTTCAAACTTACAAAATCTTGTGAAAGAAAATATTTTTGCAGGTCTTACATGTTGATTTTCTTCAGAGATAAAAGAAATGCTACTAAATTAAAAATAACAAAACAAAAATGTGTTTCTTCAAGTGGAGAATCCCATTTGATATAATGCTGACAATGTAGGATGTTTCTCAGTGATTAACAACACAATTCTATCTATGGTACCAATTTGCTAAGCAACTTCATCATCAGCTACTCAGACTCCAGAAGAGGGTTGTGAGCTTTCTGTGTGAGACCCTTGGGTGAGTTTTGTGCTGAGAACTCTGGATGAGGGCTCTATGAAATCTCCACGGGATGTTTTGTGTGAATTGTGAGGAGTCTGAAATCTCTGGGAAAGGTTGTTGTGTGAGTTCTTTGAAGCTTCCCCAAGGCAATGGGAGATCTGTTGTGTGGAAGGGCTATATGGTGTTTTCTCTCTAGTGGGTGTCTGAGAGTCCCTTGTGAACCCCATGGAAGGTCTCGGTGTTAGACCTGTGAGAAGTGGGAAACATCTCTGGGTATCATCAGGGTGGAGACCGGAACAACATAAGGAATCCTTGGAAGGTTCTGTGGGGCATGGGAGGGGGGAGAAATCTTTGTGGGAAATTTCTGAGACTTGGGGAGTCTGTTTTCTGACTGTATCTGTGAGAGGGTCTCTCTGTACTAACTGGGAATTTCTGGGAGTAGTCTGGTTTTGGGGATTGCTGTGTGTTGACTAGGTGTGTATTTGGGAGAACCCTGGGGTTTGGGGGTGTCTTGTATTGCCTTGGGTGCTTGTGACTGGATTTGGTGTGTTCTTATTTGCTGATTGGGACAGGTCTCTGTACAAGATAATTTAGGGAGGTTTAAGTGTGGGGTCAGGAATGTGTCTATGTGAGAAGGGGTACAGATATGAAATGGAGGCCTCTGTGTGACTGAGATGTCTCTGTGGGGCTTGTATAGGTTGATACCAGGGCTCAGAGCTGTGTGAGGTTCCTATGGGAATTCACTGAGAAGTGTGGGATCACAAAACAATCTGAGGCAGTGCGAGGGACCCTGCTTCTGAGCTCAGAGTCCAACACAATGCCCCGCCCCCATCCAAACTTCTGCCTGGTTTGTAACAAGAAAGCTACTTGACTCTGGCTCTGCCTGGAGCTCCCGGGGGAGTTTGGAGGCTTAAGATGCCCCTCTCAGCCTAGTCTTCCCAGCTGCCTAAAGGTTAAGGTTAAGATACAGCCATGGATAGGTGAATCGAAGTAGATTGTGAGGTGGAATGTTCCATTTTCCTTCTCCTGTCACCTTTGTGTGTGGACACATGTATGTGCAAGTGCATGTAAATATACATATATGTTGGGTGTCTTCTCAGTAGCTCTTTTTTTTTCTTTTTTTTGAGACAGGGTCTCGTAGTGACCCTGTACCTCTCCTTTTGGACTAGGCCAGCTAGCCAGCAAGCTCCAGTGATCCTCTTTTCTTCCCGATATTGGTATTAAAAATGTGCACCCCCATTCCTGATATTAAGACTCTCTGTGGAAGTAGGCTGGCACTATGTCAATCACCCATTCCTACTCTGCTGGAAACCACAGCTCAAATAAAACATGGAACAGACAGAAACCAATACTCTTTTATGAGGGGAAAACATGTATTTTGGGCTACATTAAATATCTTGAATGTACTAACATGAGAAAAATAATTTTACATGCACTAATCTTTTTCTTTTGGTTATGTTTTCCTACTAGAAAAAAACTAGAAAAGAGTCATCTAGTTGGTTACAGACACTTCTCTGAAAAGCACAATGCCTAGGACAATGGAGATGGTGGCTTGGGATCCCTGGAACTATTATTCTATTCTGGGAGGGATTCATTAGGTTCAAAGCTGTGTTGCTGGGTAAGAGGCTGGGATGCTGTGGGGTCTGTAGTTCATTGCTAAATCGTACATTTTTGGGATATGGTTGGTCTCTGATGTGCCTGTCGTGCATAGAACACTTACATGAGGAATTGGCTGGTTGACTGGGTTGACTGGGTGCTGTCCTTTGCTCTGAGTAGGAGACTGGCTTGTGGCAGTGGGGAACCTGGGAGGTGGGGGCTGGAGGAGCTTCCCTAGGCTGGTTGGACTTTGAAGCACAGCTTTTACGTTGCAGCATCATTTTCTTTTCTAACATTTGTCCAACAGCTGTCATAAGTTCCTGGGCCTCAGCAACACTGCTGTCCACACGTGGTTTCTTTTTCACCTGTCTTCGTTGGCTCTGGGCAGTGGCTGCTGCCGGCTTACCTTTTTTGAGAGGAGATTCCTGCCCTTGGATTGTTTTCTTGGGGTGAAACCACCCTAGAAAGCGGCTCACAAGTTTTTGGAAGGGGTTTTCTGGAAGAACCTTTGTGGTTTTTGGAAGGGGCTGATGGTCTTTACTTCTAAAATTGTCTTCTTTATCCTTGACTCTGGCAAACGTGGACCTTTCTTCCTGTTTTCCTTTTCTATGCCTCTCAGTGCCCACATCTTGATAAGTAGGGGTCAACACCTTCATTTGGTCCTTCTGTGAGACTTGATGCTTTGGAGTACTGGGTTTTTGCTGTACCAGGCTGCTGTTCCCTTTGAACCCCACAACATCACCTAATACATGTGAAGCCAAAGTGTCTGCAGGAGAAAGCATTGTCCTGGAATAGGTTTGAGGCTGGACTGATGATTCTCTCTCCACATTAACTGGGATCTTACTAACAACTTTTGCTTGAAGACTGTTCTCCCCTGGATTTTGGACACTAGTCCTTCTAGGCAGTGAAAAGATTTCTTGGGACTCCCTTGCTCTCTCTAAGACAGTCCCAATCGGACAGCATGTGTCCATGAAGTTCCTGGTGAGAGTTTCAGAAGCATGCCTGCTCTCTGGTTCGGTTAGCACAGCTTTTGAAGGCTCATGGTCAACACCAGAGGGAAGCCTACACAGGGCTCTCTCGATATCCTTACAGGAAGGAGAGGAGACAAGGAGCCTACTCCCTGGTGATGAACAAGAGTCATTCACTAACACCTCTCTCAGACATGTCTGAGATGGTTTTCCTAGGAACCTGACTACCTCAGTTGAATTGGTCCCACGTACACAGGTGCTTGAGGTTGGCTGGGAACACAGTGCAACAGGCAAGCACTCAACTTTTCTCAACTTAAAGAGGTTTATGGGCCTGAGCATCTTAAGGGGTAGGCCCCACCTGTGTTTCCCCCAAAACCTTACAACATGTGCCTCCAGGGCCTGTTGAGTTTTTGGATCAAGAAAGTCAAGCTTCTGTGAAGAGCTCACAGACTTTTCCAAACTCTTTGAGGGTGTTAAATTTCTAGTTTCCATATGGACATCAGACATGTCAAAACCATCACTCATGGCAATCCAGGATCGCTGCACACTCAGGGGGATCAGACCTCTGTTGATCTGCCCTGACTTTGTGCCCAGATGGGCTTTCAAGGTGTTTTCTAGATTCTTGTCTATGTCATTTGTTAAGATATTTCTGGAGCTGCTCTTCAAGCAGGGGGTTGGATTTCTTTCTGACACCAAAAGATCTGACCTTTGAATCTTTTCTGGAATTTTTTCCAACCACTTGATTGAATCTTTTGAGATCTTTCCAAGAATAGGTCCAGATTCTTGCCAGAATCCTTTTCTAGCTGGAATCTCACCTTCTGGTTATCCTTGTGTTCACCAGAAAACATACAGGATTGTGAGGGGCCAGGCTTGTCTCTAGTTTGACAAGTTTCTGTTACTGTGTTCTGAAGCTTCATGTCTTCTAGAGACTCTTGGATCTTACAAGGAAGATCCCATTGGTGCTGAATGAGCCATTGAATATGTTGCTCCAGTTTCTCCTGGAGTTTAGAGCTGATTGGAAACTTGTCAGGAAGGATCAAGAATGTCAAGTCTTCGGAAAGCCTGGGGACCAAGATGTCGTAGGTTTCTTGAGATCTCTGGACCATCAAGGGTAAAGGCAATCTATTTTCTATTTGTGCTGTCAATGAGGGCCTTTCTCTGGATTGTATTTCAGTAGGGAGATTTTGTGGTTGAAAACACGATGCTCCATAATCCCTAGTGTAGGGTAGAGAAGAGGGTAGTAGGGCTGGCATTGAGGACTGAAGATGGACTTGATCCGGACATGTGGGCTGGAATTGGTGTGAAGACAGAATTAAGGGTGCAGACTGGAAGTCCAGATTGGGCAGAGAATGTGTGTGGGCAATCATTGGAGGCATTTTATCCTGAAATTGAACTGGATAAACACTTGTGATGGCATTGAATAAGAAAAGGGGAGAAGGAAGAGTAGAAGTTGTCCGTGGGATCGAGGCAGCAGCCACTAGAGACTCGCTGTGGAGAGAAGGAAGACCCCAGAAAAGCTGAATGTATTTCTGTTGAAAATGGAACCCCAGGATTTTGGGATATTCTAGGTTCCGAGTGGCTATCTGCTGTTCTGCTTTTTCTTTCAGGTCCCAGAAGGGTGGCAGGCTAGTGCTGTCTTCCTTAACACTTAGTGAGTTAAACATATTCCCCAAAGAGTTCAAATGGTGTCCTGGGCTCATTTCTTCTAGAAATAATTCATCCTTTTCTTTTTCTTGCAGCCTTTTCAGGCACTCTCTCCAAGCTGGAAATTAGGAGATTGTGTTATGATGGTGGAAGGCAGGGCATAGGGTTATTACAGTAACCTAAATTTGTAGGTGCCCCATTAGAAAAGATTATGAGATTATATTCTAAAGCCTGCTCATTAGTATTCAAGTTCATGTGATCCATGACGGATAGTGTAACTGCCATAGCTTTCACCCTCCATGGTCATTCTAGCTGACCTATGGGAGAAAGGATGGGGTCAACTCAAAAAAGAATCAGCTTTACTTAAGACCCCACCTCCAAATCCTGTTAACATTGCTCCTAAGAGGTCAGAGACCTCCCTGTTGGGAAAACCTGTCATATGGCTTATCATAGCTTTCTTTTAAGCCAGAAATCTGAGTATGATATTCTGATTTCCTTCCCAAGATCCTCCCCCTTATACCTCTGCAACTCACCTGGGAAACATGGTATTAACTCCTCACAAGCAAATAAATGGCAGAGACTGACTTACTTACTTTTGGGATAATTCCTGCAAGTCTTCTGAAATTTTTTCCTGCATCGGCCCCCCTGGGTCATCTGCATCTTAGGCTGAGAAATGAGAGAGAGAGAGAGAGAGAGAGAGAGAGAGAGAGAGAGATCTGTTCTCATTCTCCTCTAGAGATGTTGTAGATATTAAATATTATTAATTTTTAAATTTGATATAGTGTGTGTCTGTGTGTGTGTGTCTGTCTGTGTCTGCATGTGTTTATGTGTGTGTCTGTGTGAGTGTGTGTGTATTTGATGTGTCTGGCCAGAAACAGAGACCAGGAGAGTGTATTGGATCTCCTGGAGCTAGAGTACAGGTGGTTGTGTGCTGTGCATTCTAGCAAGCAAACTTGGTTTCCCTGGAAGAACAGCAAGTGTTAATAACTGGTAAGACATCTTTCCAGTCTTCGGTGGCCTGGAATTCACTATATAAATCAGTTTAGCCTTGAACTCACAGAGATCTACTTACCTCTGCCTTCCATGTACTGGGCTTAAGAAGTATGCCACCTAACTTGACTGGTGATTCTGTTGTTGTTGTTTTAGCTTCACATTTTTTTTAAATTTATTTTTTATTTCTTCAAGTTACATCTCCATCGTAATCCCCTCCCTACTCCCCCCTCCAGTCCTATCCTACCACCCTCCTCCCCCTCAACCCCCCATCCTCTACCCTTTCTTTCTTTTTTAGTTTAAGGTGTTTCTTTTCCCCCCAACAGCTCTCCCTTTCAGTCCAACAAATGGTTCTTTCTCTTATAACTATAAATACAATACAAAACAACAGAAATAAATAGGCCACAATTATGAGAGTTATATGGCTTAGCATACATTCCCAATGTCCAGTCCATATGTATTTGGCCCCTGACTTTAACATTCTACTATCTAACCATCTCCATGACTTTAAAGTTCTATATATAACTCAGCTTTCATACTCACTTGCATCACAATTTTAAAAGCATCTTCTTAGATCCAGGACACCCTCTTGATTCCTAAACTCAAATTTAACTATGAGACTCTAGCTATCTATTCTTCAACCACCTCAGAGACCTGAGAGGGATAACATTTTTAAAGTGAGTGCAAATACTTTCCTCTCTCTCTCTCTCTCTCTCTCTCTCTCTCTCTCTCTCTCTCTCTGTGTGTGTGTGTGTGTGTGTGTGTGTGTGTGTGTGTGTGTGTGTGT
>CAJQZJ010032727.1:27179-38379 GCA_907164525.1 Lophiomys imhausi
GAAGAAGAAGAAGAAGAAGAAGAAGAAGAAGAAGAAGAAGAAGAAGAGTTACTCTTGCTGGTTTGGGTTCTAGCCCTTTATTTCAATAATTTCAAGATATGTATACCTCTAGAAGTGAAATGATTCTCTTATAGAAAACAGGTGTTTGGGTTTTGTGTTACCCATTTGTCTAGTCTGTCTTTTTAGTCACAAATTTAAGCCACTAACACTGCACTAGATTATTAGTAAACAGGCTCTCCAATTGCTATGTGCATTTTCTCTATTAGTCTAGAGCTAGTTGATTTGTAATTCCTTCCTTCTTTTTTGTTTTTTGTTTTTTTTTTGAGACAGGGTTTCTCTAAACCTCTGCAGCCCTGGCTGTCCTGAACTCTCTCTGTAGACCAAGCTGGCCTTGAACTCACAGACATCCACCTGCCTCTGTCTCCTGAGTGCTGAGATTAAAGGTGTGTGCCACTATTGCCTGGCTATTCCCTTTGTTTCTTTTTTTTTGTTCTCATTCTGTGTACACTGAGATTTTGTAAGCATCTTTATTGGGATAAGTTTATATTTTTCTGTATTTTTTGTACATGTGTTATATATATTTTCTTTGTAATTACAATGAGACTTCCATTTTAAAAATTCCTTTTAAAAGTTTATTTTAAAATAGACTACTTAACTTTGACCATCTACAAAATATTGTCCTTTTCCCCCAGACTTAAAACTTTCTGACATCACAGTCTATACTCTTATATCACAAATTCATCAACAAGCTATCATAGCTATAGTTATGTTTAATACTTTTCCTTTTAACCTTTTACTAGAGTTAAACATGTTATACACCCTATCATTACAATATTAGAGCATTTTACTAATTTGATTGTATACTTGCTTTAGTGGTGATATTTATACTTACATATTGTTCCATGTTGCTAATTACACTCATCTTAGCTTGAAGAACTCCCTCTAACATTGCAAGACAAATCTAATGATCAGGGTCTTCCTAAAATTTGGTCTCTCCTTCCTCTTTCCCTCCCTCCCTCCCTCTCTCCTTCCTTCCTTCCTTCCATCAAAGAAGTGAATGATCTTACAACCACACCAAAAGCAACAAATTCTTGGAAATATATTTAACCAAAAGATGATGCACACACACACAAATTTAAACATTGGTGAAAGAAATTGAAGAGGATGGAATTCCATATATCAGTATATGGATTCATATCAGTAAAATGTCCACACTATGCAGAATGATCCACAGTTTTAATGTGGTCTCTATAAAAATTTAATGGCATTTAACACATAAATGCAAAATAATACTAAAATTCCCATGAAACCACAAAGACCCCAAATAGAAATAATAACTAAGCAAAAAGAGTGAAAATTCAAATATACACTCCATAATTTTAAACTACATTACAAAACTGTAGAAAAATAATGTAATCTCAGCATAAAAACAGACACATTGGTGGATGAAGCAGAATAGATTCCATAAACTGCTTGTATTTGAAATTTTACTGAGAGAGTGGTTCTGAAGGTTCTTCACACATATAGACACACATGAGGGGGGAGAGAGAGAGAGAGAGAGAGAGAGAGGAAGGAGGAGGAGGAGGAGGAGGAGGAGGAGGAGGAGGAGGAGGAAGAAGAAGAAGAAGAAGAAGAAGAAGAAGACAGCAGTATTTTAAAAAAGAATGCCCCCCAGTCTTATATAGTTACATGGCAGAAAGTTTAGTCATCAGGGAGTAAAACTGTTTGAGAAGGTGTAAGGAGCCTGTAAGCAGCCATAAAGAATGGCTGCAGGAAGTTTAGTAAGTAATTTAAGTATTGGATTATAAGTAATAGCTTCTCGTTTAGCTGCAATAAGCTGTCAGCCACAGCCCAGCTGAGGCCCAGCTGTAGGAGCTAGATAAGAAGATAGTGAGTGCCGCCCTATGCGTAAGGAGCCTGTAAGAAGCTGTCAGCCACAGCCCAGCTGAGGCCCAGCTGTAGGAGCTAGATAAGAAGCTAGTAAGTGCCGCCATATGCGGGTGACATAGAGATATGTTAATTAAGCTGAAATGAAAGTATAAGAAACCAAAGGAGACAAGCAGTAAGTGGCGATCAGTCTTGTCACTGACGTCCGGCCTCTGTCTCTATCTTAGGTCTATGCCCCTTCCTCAGACCTTGTGCTGAGACCTCTCTCTCTATCCCTTGCCCATTCACTCAGGCCTTGAACTGAGACTAGAACTGGGGCTTTGCCCTGAACATCGACGCAGGGGAACAGGAGAGCCAAGGTCTTCGGACAGGTCGTATGATGTGTGATGTGGGAATATTAATATAAGTATAGGATGTGGTGGTTATATATTGTAATATTAGTTATTCTAGCTTTAACAACCATTAAGTGTTTTTGTTTGATTGATGCAGCTTATCCTGATCCTGTAGAAGTAGAGGTATCTCATTTAGTATAAGTTGTAATTTAGTATAATAAATATCATAAAAACCAGCCTGCCTAATTGTATTTCATTTGACCTTATTAGGTGGCGAGTGCCGTCACCTGGTCACACGACTCCACACTTCTCTTCCACAGAGAAGGAGGTGTCGGGATTTGGATGACCAAACCGCGCTCTCGACAGCTGGCGTAGTCGGCAGGATAATAGGAAAAAATATAATAATAAAATAATAATAGGTTGTAGCTGGAAGGCCTGTGACAACCAAAGGGGGTTGTTTAACGCTCCACGAAGCCAACTCAGGGAAACTTGAGGAAGAGCGGGTTATTGGAGACGGGACCAACCCTGCCTGAAATATTGCCCCAACCCGGGTACACAGTAAGGCTAACTGGACGCCTCGAAGCCAACTCAGGGAAACTTGAGGAAGAGCTGGTTATTGGCGCATGGTACTTTGAAGTCACATGCCCGAAGCTACTTTTATGTTAAAATTTATTGCAAAAAGATTAGAAAGAAGAGCTGACCTAAAATTTGAAGAATTAATTAAGGCACAAAATTTGTCTAATATTAGCTGGTATTTTAAAAAGAAGGAAGTAAAATTTTTATATTGGCTAGCAAATAAACTGTGGAAATGAATTCTTTAATTAAGAGAATGAAAAAATTACAGATATCTCCAGTAACAGGGAACCCAGTACAGTCAGAGGAAGAACAGAAATGGAATGATACTGCCCAAGCAGTACAAGGAAAAGTGGGCATGAAACCCACTAAGATACAGGGTGACCTCAAGGATCCAGAGGTAGTCAGACCCTTAATAGAAGGGGCCCATAAAAAAGAAGTGCCGGCAATACTTATGAAAACTGTGCAAGACATTGATAAGGATAGGCTGATGGGAAAAAGATTAGCGCTAAATGTATTGAAGCGGGAAAAGAGCCTGATCAACTCTGAAACTCCCACTTCTTACTCTTTCCCGGTGGCGACTACTACTAAAAAGACCCCGTCCAAATCAGGCATAAGTAGATTAGCTCCTACTTTTTCTAATACGCCCCAAACCCCGGGATTGGAAGTGACGGAGGTCAGACCATACAGCCCACAAGAGCTAAGCGACTTAAGACGGGAATATGCACAAGGTGGCGCCAAAGATGCACAGTATATGGTTAGATTGTGGGAAAAAGGGGCAGACACAATCATGGTTTCGAGCCAAGAAATGGCAAAAATTAAAGGAATAATAGAAAACCCGTCTATATATGATGCATTGGAACATGTCCTTGAGACAGCCAAGGGAGACACTCATCCCCTCTTAGATTGGATAACTGCTGCCTGGAGATATGCTTTTCCATCACTAGACTTGACTCAATTTGAAACTGCAGGAAGATGGTTAACTTATGGAGATGCAATTAGTGTACTTAGAAAGCTAGGAATTTTATGGTTCATTTACAACCAGGCTACTACACCTCAAGCCTCGCCAATGACACCAGCATTTAGGAAAATTATTATAAAGGGAGCTCCACCCAATTTGAGAATACAAATTACAAGTGGATTACAGGGATGTCAGACGATAGCAGAAGGTATTTCCTATTTTAAACAGTATAGAGAATTGGAACAGGATAGAGTAGTGTCATTTCAAGCAAAAATTAAGAAACCTAGGAAAGATAGAAATAGACCATATGTTAATATCAAAGTAAGACCTTTTGGAAATACTAGAACAATGAATATAAGATCACCACCAAGAAACCCAGGATTTTTTTTTAATAGGTTCTGGGGAAGTAAGAATGTATCTTTTTCTAGACAGCCACCACAGGATAGAAGCAATAATAGACAACCACCACAAAATAATGAACAAGATTACAGGCAGAACAGAAATTTTTTTTTTTAGGCAGAGGCAACCAACCATCAGGCAGGTTCCGACCTTACCCACAGGATCGCTCCCATGTCAACAAGCGATATCGCAATGGAAGGCCTACACGATAAACTTAAGTGACCTACACAAAAGGTCTAGTATCTAGCTGCTGTTGACCTTTTGTAAATATTCCCAGAGTCACCGAAAAGGGAATAATACCAACTAAATGGCTTATTGATACAGGAAGCCAAATCTCTATTATAACAGATTTAGGAAATCAACAAAAAGGACATAAATATGTAGTTGTACAAGGAGTAAATTCAGAAAGAAAGGTACCAATAGTGAAAGTAAAATTGCAAATATATGATAAACAAGTAGAAATAGAGATGGCTAGTTTTCAAGCACCTTGTAATGTGTTAGGAATTGAAGAGATTAAAGCTTTAATGCCACAATACTTGAATTATAAGAAAATAAAAAAGATAATGGTTAATTTAGCAGAAGTAAAAATAGAACCAGTACAGCTTCCTAAAACTAAACCAAGTTTTACTCCTCAATATCCAATAAAAGGAGGAATTGAAGAAATAAATCAAAGTATTAAAGATCTATTAAAAGAAAATATAATAATACAAGCCCAAAGTTTTAACTATAACTGCCCAGTATGGCCAGTACAGAAACCAAATGGCAAATGGAGATTTACTGTAGATTATAGGAGAATTAATGAAATCAGTGATAAACTCCCTGGTCAGTTACCAGACATTGATAATATTTTTACACAAATAAAAAGGGCATCACCAAAATGGCTGGCAACCATAGACTTACCCGATATGTTCTTTGGCATACCATTGCATCCAAATTCTCAGGAATTGACCACTTTCACGTGGCAAGGTAAGCAGTATAGATTTCTTAGACTACCACAAGGATATTTGAATAGTCCTATCATCGCACATACGGCATTAACCGAAACTCTCAAGGATTTTGATTCCAAGGGGGTGGAGTGTTTGTCATATGTGGATGATTTAATAGTTTTTGGACAGGAAGAGAAGGAAGTAGCAGACACTGTGAAGAAATTAATACAGCATTTAAGAGATAAAGGATGGACAATTAATATGGACAAAGTGCAGGGTCCTGCACAAAGAGTTAAGTTTCTAGGAGTACATTGGTCTACAACTGTTCCAGAAATACCTGATTCTGTGATAGATAAGTTAGAAAAAATAGAGAAACCAATAAATAAGACTCAGGTACAACATCTTATAGGATTGTTTGGATATTGGAGACAACACATTCCATATGTACAATTAATGTTACAACCATTATATAAAATTACTAGGAAGGCAAATGATTTTGAATGGACAGAAGAACAGGATGAGGCAGTAAAATATTTAATAAAGTGTATAAAGGAATATAAAAAATTATATTACAGTTCAGAGAATAGTACAATTATTATAGAAGTACTTTTTGCCAAGGGACATGGCAATTGGAATATATTTGTTAAAAGTGAAAGGATGTTACCAAGTAGGATTTTATAGCAAACGCTTTCCTTGGTCTGAAAACTGGTTCTCATTATTTGAAAGGACAATTTGGGCCGTATATGAGGCAGCTAAAGCCACCGCCACTATGATAACCCAAAATCCGGTTATAATCCATACGGAGTTTCCCATCCTAGATTGGGTAAAAGCCCCGGGTGAAGCCTGGACAGGCCTGCCTATTGAAGGAAGGGTGCTCCAATGGAAATGGTACTTGGAAGACTTTGTCAAACGTCACCAAGTGTCACAAAAAGGGAAAATGTCAGCAATGTCTGAAAACATGCTCCAACAGCAACCTGAAGGTGATTGGTTGGTGGAACCTCCCGAAGTTAAGGAGGAAGTGTCACCGTCTACTCCCATCGGACGATGGGGTACAAAACCCTACCAGTCAGGTATGTTGCAGGCATGGTTCACAGATGGCTCATCAGCTACCCATGGCGGTAAAATTAAGTGGAAAGATGCCACCTACCGACCATCGGATGGCATGACAATTACAGACCAAGGTAACAGCAAATCAGCTCAGCATGCAGAAGTAATAGCAGCGTTGTTAGCAGCTAGACAAGCATTAAAGGAAAAAGCTAAATATATGACAATTTATACTGATTCACGGTGTGTAGCAAATGGAATAGCTATATGGTCAGGAAAATGGAGAAAGACAGGATGGAAAATAAATGGTAAGGATTTATGGTCTAAAGAAGCATGGGAAGAATTAGACCAAATAAGTAAACAGGTGAAAATAACAGTTTATCATGTAGATGCTCATACTAATAAAAAAGGATGAAACTAGCACAAATAATGCAATAGTAGATCAAATAGCTAGTGCAGTATTAAAAATAAGGAGAACTTATGAAATTAAGGATGAAGCACCTTTAAGGAAAAAGATTAAAGCCAGATATGAAATAGTGAAACCAGAATTAGAAGTAGCAGTAAGAGAAAAGGAAATATTGGATCTTCATAGAGCTATGGGACATTTAGGAACCCATGCTCTGTATCAATGGTTTACCCAAAGAAACATACAAGTATCATGGCACATAATTAAAAATGCCATTAGAGGATGCCAGTCATGCCCTAACCAGAAAACTAGATTTAATAAACAATATAAAGGTGTTATAGGACACCGAACAGGTTTTAACACATTAATACAAATTGATTTTATAGGACCATTAAATGCATTTAAGGGACAATATTTATGTACAATAGTAGATGTCACTACTGGTTTGGCATTGGCCAGACCAGGACCAAAACCAACTCAAGAGGTAGCTATGCTTGCTAAGCTACAATGGTGCTCTCAATATGGATGTCCCTGGAAAATTCAATCAGACCAAGGCACACATTTTACAGGTAAAAGAATACAGGATTTAGCAAAAAAATTTAGACATTCAGTGGGACTTTCATCATGCCTATAACCCTACTGCAGCAGGAGCTATTGAGCGCCTGAATGGCCTATTAAAGGCTCAATTATTGCAGGAACAAGGGAAACCATTGGCAAGAGCTTCATTGGAAGCAATTAAAAATTTAAATGAAAGACCTAGGTTATATAGAGGAAGCCCGTTAAGTGAAGCTATAAAACATAATATAAGTTATGAAATGCCCATTGATGATGATAAATCAGTAATGAAACCCCATATTTGTGTTTTTAGGTCACACAAGGGACAAAGCCTCCGGAAAGCGGAAATTGTCGCCCCAGGCACAGGAAACCAGGTGTGGATAACCCCAGGTAAAGGGGAACTAAAATTGGCAAAGCTAGAAAACATGGTATGAACCATGTATTCATGGGAAAAGTTTGGAAAAATAATAATACTAATAATCACCTGGATAGCATGTGTCCTGTGGGTAGGACTTCCGATTCTGGACGTGATAGGAGACTTTTGCTCAGCTATATGGACAGGAAACAATACACATACAGCACAGGTGATAGTGAATCACACTATGTGCATTTTTCACAAAATAAAATAATATTTATAATATTATTGATACTGGCTAATGTGCCAATTTATGCAGCCAATCAAACCACTACTGCCAACCCAATTTCGTTTAAGAAAGTTAATAAATATAATGTGACAAACAAATTACACTTTTATGCCTGTTGTATACAATGTGTATAGGCATAAAAGAAACACTTTATTTTTGGAAAATTTAAATTTGACAATTAATAATGCAGTAGAATATTGGCATACAGGTTATCCATATTACTTTTCGATGTGGAATGTACATCCTCAATATGAAACATGGCATCAGGTAGAATGGTTAGCACATAAGCCCAAAGGCTTAAACCAAACATTTTCTGTAGATTGGGATGAAGTATATTATCTTCCAATGTCTAATGAGTTTTGGCCAGATAGGAAAGAACATGAAGGAAAACTAATAGACAGAGGAAGCATAAGTCATAAAAACAAAAAATATAAATTATATACAGCTCATTTTCCGCAAGGTTATTTATACCCACCTCCGGGAAATCCAACGGTAGTATCTGCTCCTATGATAGTACCAGATTTAAAAACACCAGCTAAAGTTATTTTATTTCCTAGAATAAGAAAAGTTAGACTAGAAATAGATCTACAGGTACTAACACCACCAAAGATGTATTGTTCCAAAGAAACATCATGGTTTTCAGGATTACAATACTCCTCACCTGTAAAAATAGGAAGAAAACCATTACAATTAGGTATATTATTAGGAGCAGAATTAGCTGGATCTATAATGGGAGGTTTGTTTGGTGGTGGAGTTTCAGCATCTATGCTAGAACCAATTAAGGCAGAATTAAATAATATTAAACATATTAATAGGCAAACTTCAGAAGCCATATCATCTATTTCTGCATCTATTGATGCTTTAAATGTAATAACACAACAGATGAGAGCAGAAATGGAAATTCAGAGACGAGAATGGGGAGCACAAGAAAAATATTTAGAAGAGCAGATAATGAATAATCATAACTTACTTATGTGCCAACAATATATGCTAGCAGCACAAAAAATGGAAAGAGAGTTAGACACATTTTTTACAACAGGTATGGGCAGAAGAACATCACTTTATCAAACTTTAATGGACCCCGCAATAGATAGTTATTGTGAAGGAGGACTATGCACACTGAATACTTTACAAGTATTTCTAGACAATGCTTATACAGGTTTTCATACTAAACCTATACCACAAGTATGGAACACAAAATTAGATCCATTTTCAGTAATTAAAAATACATGGGTTACACCAATAGACGATTTTCTTTTTATTAATGTAAATAACACACCAGCTTACATACCACAAGATGATACCTTAGCATTAGGACAAAACACATATGTATACACCCATGTATCAATTACAAAATTAACCCAAACTAGGTTAGCACCAACAACAATGATAGATACAGTATATAATATGGGTGATTGGACATCGTTAGTATGTACAAATGTAGAAATGACTATACAATGCACCAATTTAAATAGAGAATTTTTTAATGATACTACAACAACTTGGAATATTAAAAAAGGATGTTGGATGGTGCATAATTGTTCATTATTAACTACAAATAATGAAACTAGGGTGACACAATTATCTATACAAGAAGTTCATTTATATTCCACACCTTTCCAACTTTTAGAAGATTTAGAAAAGGATCATTACCAAACTTTTATTAAGGCACAACAAGAAATGCAGCAGATAGCTGAATATAATGAAAAGCAGCTAGACAGTATTCATAAGAAGATTAAAGAAGCACAACAGAGTCTGGATAGACATGTTTTAGAAACTCATAAGCTAGTTGGAGTTTTAAGAACCAGTACACTTATTGATAAAGACTGGGCAGAGAATATAAAGAAATGCAGTTTTTGGGACATGACAGCTAGATTGTTCCAATTAGACTTTATTTGTACACCATTAGCAGGATGGTGGGAATGGTTTAAAGAAATAGGATTTGTGGTATGTTGTGCAATAGGAATAGCTTTTGCTTTGAAGATACTTATGTTTTTTAGAAACAAGAAAAATGACCACAGACCCCTCTGGAAGACGTTTTGGGCTCATTCAGAAAGGAGGAATCCAAACAATGCTTAGGACGATCTTCTACGACAAATATGGACCACTAACAGATTTATGCTCAAGAATGGGTATAGTAAATAATGTAATAGTAAGAAATTGTAAATTTTGCAAAAATAAATATACTTCAAAATATTTGTATGGGGTAATGCAAATAGAATTACTACCTGAATTGATTCTTCATTTTTTAGAACGTAAGTTAGAATATGAGGGAAGACACCCAATAGATAGATGCTTGCATGTACTTGCAAGCATATTGTCATGCTATGTGTCTAAGGATAAATATCCACATTATGAATTATGCAGGAATGTGATAAGACATGATACTCAAGGAGCAATGAAATTATTAGAAGGTGAATGGTATTGCAAAAACGCTATGACTGGTAGATATTTTCCTGCTACATTACAAGCTTTAAGTAATAAATTTTTACTAAAACCATATATAAGAAGATTGTTACAAGAATACAATGCATATACAAATTGGATGGATTATTATATAAGGAATAGAAGAATGCAAAATAGATTATGTCATAAGAAATTGAGTAGATATCCAATTGATATTACTCGTACCAGAACCAGACCATATGATAACAATAACATTGTATTATCTATAGAATCTTATTCATTACAGTTATGGCTCCAAGAATTGACCCGTCCAGAAGACTGGGATTAATACAACAAGATGGAGTAAGGAGGTGCATCAGAGAAATGTATGCGAAACATTTCCAACCCTTACAGGACATCTGGGGACAGTTGGGAATTATGAAAGAATCAGATGCATTTCCAGAACTATGTTATTTTTGCCAATCAAAAGGAGCAACAAAAGTTATACCACAATTTGGACTGCTGCCATCTGATATGGACTTATTGCCAAATTTGATGGCTCATTTTGTATTACATGGACCTGGTACCGAAGAACAAAAACAAACAGATAGAATGTTACATGCATTAGCTAGCTTAATAACTTGTTATTTAGGAAATCCTTGCTTATATATGTATGATCAAATGAAAATTATAATAAGTGATACTTATATGACTGAAGAAATCACACATCTTTTGACATATGGAAAATGGCCTGGATCAGATACTAGTAAATGGATCGGAATCCATCCGGAATCAGATAGGGTGTTACAGAGTTTTTGCTGTAGAATATTAGTAAGACCATTTATAATAGACCTTCTAAAGGAATATTCAGCATATATGACATGGTTAGAATACAGTATTAAATGGATGAGAGCAAAAAATAATAAAATTTGTAAACGGAGATTTGATAAGTTAATACAACCAAGGACAGATGTTAGTTATGTAAACCCCCGGTTTGCACACCCAAGTGGGATGGCAAGTTGCGCCGGCCTGACCAATTAGTGACACCTTTTATGTTGAAGACATTTCAGGTGTCAGGGGGTGGACTG
>CAJQZJ010032727.1:43379-76850 GCA_907164525.1 Lophiomys imhausi
AAAAAATCTTAAGTTAAGAAAACATCTTTGAATGCCATATTCTGCAGATCTCTTGAGGTTTTTGAAGATGCCCTATCTATCTCTTATATTTAGATAAGCAAATATTGCTTGTCTCTTAGCAACTTGATTTCTGAGTAGCAAAGCACATATTTTGCATCTTATGCCTTCCACACTCTACACTCTTTTCCTGACTATATAATCTCCTTGAAGTTAACTTATGATAAACATTTGAGCCCTGGATCTTTTTGTTCATATTTACCTGCTCTATTTTCTTCATGACTTTATGTCCAGTATGACTTGTCGGGCTTTGTTTTTCTCATACTTACAAAAATCATGCCTGGGGGCTGAAGAGAAGGATCCTTGAGTAAAACACTGTTCAAGTTTGAGGACCTGGGTTCAGATCCCCAGAACCCACATAAGGGTAGACACAGCAACAAACATCTGTTATCCCAGTGTTCCTATATTGAGATGAGGGATAAAAAGAAGAAAGTTCACAGGTCAGGTAGCTTGGAATCGGCAGTGGTGAACGAGGGATCCTGGCTCACATAAGATGACGAGTGAAGGCTAGCACCACAGGCTGTCCTCTGACCTCTAAGCGAGCACCATAACACTCGTGAGGCTGCCATTTGCACATGTGAACATGCACACATACACACACACACACACTCACACATAGATTTTTTAAAATCATGTTATTTGACAATTCTCATTTTTTAAATTTACTGTCATATTGTATCTACTTTTTAAAACATCTATGACTCTACTTTGTTCAGAACAAAGGCCTTTAACTCAAAGGATATATATATATATATATTCTTATACTTTACTCTGAGTTCTATACACACACACACACACACACACACACACACACACACACACACACATATATATATATATAAATTTTCAGGTAAAAAAATGCCCCTAATATCAATCTTTGTTTCCACAAACCAAATGTCTTGTTTCCAGACTGGTTTTTCTTCCAAGTGGAATTTCTTCTAGGTTTTTTTTAAACCCAGATTTATGTGACTTAAAACTTTTAAAGACTTATATTCTGACAACATGTCTCATCCATAATAGAATCCAGGACCAGTAGCACCACACCTTAAATACCATCAAAGATCCCTGAAAAGTACTCTCTCCTTGTCCTTTTTCCACAATCACTTATGATCATTATCCTGGTTGAATTGTCTCTGCATGCATCTGACTTTCCTCCCAATGATGAGTTCGGAGAAACAGGAAACACTTAAGTAAATTAATTGTGTTTAGTTAATTTACCCTGTGCACTCCATGGCAGCCTCTCACATATCGCAGCTGCTGCTAAGCATCTCCCAGGCGAGAACAGGAAGCAGCCTGGCCGAGGTGCACATTCACTGATCTAGAACATGAAGCCATTTCCAATTGGGCTAATCCCCAAACTATGCTTTGCAAAAGTGTGCAGAAGCCCATGAGCATGCTGGGGGTTGAGTTCAGGCTTGTCAGACTCATGTTGAAGTGAAACACAGTTCCCCATGTCTAAGAACCATTAAATTGTGCCTTGAATATAAAATATCCTCCTTAGGCTCATGTGTTTGAATACTTGCTGCCCAGCAAGCAAGTGGTATTATTTTAGAAGGTTGTAGAACCTTTAGGAAATGAAACCTTTCAGGAGAAAGCAGGTCACTGAAGGTAGGCCTTGAAGTTTTATAGCTTTCCCCAACTCCCTATCCTTCTCGACTACCCTGATGTAAGCGCACACCTCATGCCCCTGCTGCCACACCTTCCCAGTCATATTGCATCAGGGTCCCTCAGACACTAACCCAGAATTAATTCTTCTCCCCTTGAGTTTCTTTCTGTCAGGTATTTGGTCTCAGCGGTAAAAACTAGTACACAATGGTACATACCTGACTGGCCAAGCAAAACCCAGCAGTGGGTCCATCCCTGCCAATGTTTTTAGAGTAAGGAAAAGGAGTCAGAAATAGTACCACAGGCCAGGTTTTAAAAAATCATACTATATGTAAAACCACTTTTCAGTTGGAAGTCTTGAAAGGATGAGGCACATACTGTCAAGTGGGGCCCATGGGTGTTGGAAGATCTGTCATGAGTCAGGCCACTAGGGGCATGGGAAAATGTGGCAGATAGCTTCTATTGCCTAATTTTGTCTTCAGTGAACTTAAAAATTAATGTTGAAACATTAAAGGTGGCTAAATTGGCTTGATATGTGGCCTTTGTCTTTATCTGATCTGCAATGTACTGGGATAAGGTGACAGAGAAGAGGGGAGGCTCTGCGTAACAGAGGCCTAATCTACCCTGGAACTTTGCGAGTCCTGCAACAGTCTTCCGTTTTACCAGGAAGCTGGGCCATCACCTCCTGCACCTGAAAGAACCCAAGGTACAGATTCCCACTACATCTGAAACCTTTGTGCTGATTTTGACAGCAATGGAACGTCACAGCAACACACATTGAAACCAGGCCCTGCCTTTCCAGAGGGCCTGACAGACAAACTGGGCTAGCACCATGACTGTTTGCACTTCAAAGATGTGTTTCCCAGGGTCTCAAGGACACAATTATAGGCTTATGTGATGAAGGACAAGGGAAAAGTTCATCCTTTTAAGTTTTCTGAAATTACTTTTATGTAGGGTTTTCAGGACCTATATTCAGCCGGGTCAGGTCTTAGTGAAGGAATTTATACTTATTACTCATCAGTCGTTCTCTATTTGCCAAAACAAAGTGTTCACAACCTCGGATTTCTTATCATGGGCCCTGCCTGTATTATATTAGTCTTCTGCTCTTCCCATAGGCCTCTTTAGCCTCCTCTTGGAGTTTATTAAATAACATATGAAGAACATGCCTCTTAAGTAGTTCATCTGAAGAACCACTGTGATCTGCTGGCCACAGGGAAACCTACTTCTGTCTAGTTACCTCCATACAGTGCGGATACTCATCCACTTATCTGCCTCTTCCTCCCATTCTGCTCAATCTTCCTTACTCAATAAATAAACATAAATTTTTGTTTGACTTTGAGATGCTTTTGGAGTCCTGAAATGAAAGAAATATTCCTATTATAAGAATACAGAGTCTCATTGTCTGAGTTGATTTTCTTTGATGCAGACTCATACAAGAAATTCCTATAAAAGGCTTTAAATGTCTTTTGAGACATTTTGGTTTCCATCCCCCTTTGATGTAAAATGGGCTGTAATAAAACAAAAACAATTGTAGCCCAGCAGCCTTGTGAAGTCAGAAACTTTCAGAGCCTGAGAATTACTCACTGGCCAGGGTCTTTACAATAGTCAGTAAAATGGCCTCAGTGGAGACCCAGAGTCCTAGGAGTCTGAAGTTTGACCTTTATGACTGCTCTAATCTGAAGTGTCAAAGTTTAAATATGAACAAAGCCAATTCAAGGACTTAACTCACCTTTCCTTAACACACAATGAAACTAGGGTCTTCCTGCAAAAGTAAAAAATATTGAAACAGTAGAAGACACACACACACACAGGTTTACCTTAGTTAAAATCTCTCTCTGCTAGAGGATTTCAAGTTTAAGCTCAATATGAACTACAGATTGAGTTCCAAACCAGCCTGAACAACTTTGTGAGATCTGCTGGTTTTAAATTTTTAATGGTTTGGGACTATAGCTTGGTATAAAATCTGTTGGGTGGTCAGGAAGCTCTTTGGCTTTATTCCCATTAAATTCTATCTAGAATGTGGCAAACTGGCTGCTTTCTTTTTTACCAACCCTTTCCCAGTGAATCATCTCTGAATGTTTCTTTCACATTAATAGCATTTTCCAGTTACTCTTATTTTATTCTCCAGCTCATTTTCCCTTTCTCCACATCTCTTTTAGGTTACTTTTTTAAAAACTAATTTAGCAACCTATTTGTTCTAAAGGCTGGCACTAGATATTCTTGTTTATATCTGAGGCCTCAAAGGAAGTCATCATCTTAAATAGTTGTTTTAAGAGCTAATTCAGGTGCTATTGAGATATTATATTATCTTCAAATATTTAAACATCAATAGCAACTGGTGAAGACCCACCTTTGCCTTAAGTAAGCATTAAATTACTTCCCTGTTGTGGAAGGTCTAATATCATTACTTCTGATAGGTTGAATTCAATGCTGAGATCTGGTTACCGCCCCTTCTGAGGCATTCTCTTGATTGGTTAATAAAAGTTGCATATGGCCAATTAGCTGGGTAGAAAGAGTATAGGAAGGCAAGGCGGAACTTCCTGTGATTAGACAGGAACCCTGAGCACACACAGAGAATCCCTCTCCACCAGGACACAGAAGGAGACAGATGTCTTGAGAACTCTGGAAGGTACTCGCAGGCACATGGTAGCTTGGGATTAGGTGATTCGGGTTAACTTAGAGTAGCTAATTGAGAGTCTGCCCAGCTAAGGGCTAAGCATTAAAACATTAAAGGGTCTTGGTGTATTTAATTATTGGGGAAAAGACTGTGGCGGCTTGTAGGCCCTCAGTCCTAGCAGTCCTGGGCCATTGGACTTCCAGACTCTCAGACTCCCCTCCAACCCAGGCGAATCTCCTGCCAAGGTGCTGGAAATTCTACTGGTCTAATATAACAACTTATATTAATTAACAGAGTTTAGGTTACAGGTGGTGTAGGCCACCCTTGGTCCCCGGGGGTCTTTCCCCAGGATAAATCAGGCAACTGGTTAAGGCATGCGGGCCAGGCCGCCCACTCCTCTGCCAAGCTGTCGGCTACTCCGCCAGCTTAATCTTTTACAGTTTATACTTACTAATAACTACAATAATTAATTAAATTGCAGTTTCACTTCCCCTTGCTGCTGATTCTCTTTATTATTCTTAAATAATCCCTCTTCTATTTTCATGCCCTTTAAAAAAGTCTAGGTTCTGCATATGAGAGAAAACACATGATTTATTTTTCAGAGTCTGTTTTACCTCATGTAATGTGATGATCTCAAATTCCATCCATTTTCCTGTAGAGGACATAACCTGTCCTCACTGTCTTGACCTATGAGAACTGTAACTTCACCCACACATCCCTTAACACACACCAACTGGGAGTCTAAACTCACATGTTGCTCTTGATCATGCAGGGCCGTGTCCTGAGACACTCCTGGACATAGCTCCATTAATGTGTCCTCCTGGAAAAGTTTAATGTTGCAACAATTATGAAAATTATAAGGTATAATGTACATTTCCAATGTCCAGTCCATGTGTATTTGGCAACCAATAATAATATTCTATTATCTATCTATCTCGATGAATTTAAAGTTCTATACCTAACTTAGTTTCCATCCTAACTTGCATTACCAACTTAAAAATATCTTCTTAGACCTTGACCATCCTTTTAACTCCTAAACAACTTAAAACTGAACTGTGAGACTATAACTCTCTAGTTAGTCTTCAACCATATCAGAGACCTGAGAGGGATAAATGTATCTGATTATACAGGAAGTGCAGGGCCTGCAGCTTCCAAAACTAAGAAATGACAGACAACTGGCTGCCTGGTCAGTCCCCAATTTCTCTCAATACATTAGAGCATTTATCTTCAGCCTTTTGGTCCAGTATCTCTGATAGACATTAATTATAAAGCAGGAATTATGAAGGACTTTCCCACCCTGTCTTGGCAGAAGTAGGCTGTTGACTTAAATGCTTCCAAGTTTTATCCTTTTTGGACAGCATTAACTAGAAATAATTTTATGTATAGTCAATAACCTGGTACTAACCTCAGGATGGGGGTGAGTTAAATGACTTTTGAAACTTTCTCATGAATTTTGTAATAAGTCAGTAGCTGCTTTTTACTAATGTCTTTCCCTCCTTTTAATAATTTAGGGCTACATGGCCCTGGAAGGAAAGTATCTAAATGCAAAGATCACATCTTTGGAGGACCCCCTCCTAGGCATTAGTCTGTTGTGTTTATCTTTATCAATCATCTATAAATAGGGCATCAATTACCCTGATTTTGCCAATTTTTGTTTCTGATAGTTTATTGAAGGCACCTAGCAACAAAATATTCATTTGTGCTCGCATACTTTCTTAGTATAAACAATATATTTTGATTTTATTATTATAGAATCAAATAGAGATTTATTTAATCGTTTTAATTAATTTTTATACAATTACCTCAAATGCACATTTAAAATAACATGCATAGATTATTGCAAGTAGCACTTTTTTGTTTGTTTGCTTTTTCAAGACAGGGTTTCTCTGTGTAACAGCTCTGGGTGTCCTGGACTCAATTTGTAGGCAAGGCTGGCCTCAGACTCATAGAGATCCACTTGTCTCTGCCTCCCAAGTACTGGGATTAAAGGCCTGTGCTACTATACGCGGCATATGGGATATTTTTTATATAGTACCACACATCAGGTTTTACACTGAGAACGACTTATAGGACTCATTATTGGTTTATTAGTGCTTCCTTTATCTCTCAGTTTGATGTTTCTCTTTAGTGAAATTATAATGAAACATTATTACAGGTAAAAGGCAGTGCCACAATTGATGACTCATACTCTGCCAACTGTGCCTGATTGAACGCCAGAGGGCACTACAGGCGGGTACAGTTAGAAACGAATGTCAAGCACGCGGAGGCAAATGTGCACAAGGTCCCCTGCCTTCCAAGTCAAGGCTCAGGGGACCTGGAACAGAACGTGCGAACTGTCTTAAGGAAGCTCCTTCCAAATGAAAGGAAGACCGTCTTAAAAGCTCCGCGGCAGAGAGACCCTGGCTGGGCAGGAAGGGCCCGCCGCAGCCTCTTTCAGTTGGGCGGGCAGAGGCTTTAGGAAATGAGATCTGAAAGGAACTAGATCATGCAGAGTACCGCAAGCCATTGTAAGAACCCTGGATAAGGAAGCTACTGGGAGCTTTGCAGAGAGGAGTGAGACTGGCAGTTTTTAAAGAATCTCTGTGGTTGCTGAGTTATAAACAGGCTGTCGCTGGGAGACCAATGAAGATGGAATTTTAATTTTCTGCTATGGCTGATATAATCTGTTTTGGGAAGTTGCTTAGTTCATGCCTTTTATTTCAGGGAAATTCATGAGCAATTGTTTTGCAAATTCGTATTGATCCTCTCAGTCTATGTAGGGAATAAGATGTGTTCTTGAATAATAATTACATAGTAGTAGAAGAAACATGGCAAGTCTAAAATCAGAAGTGTCCAGAGGGGGCAAAGCGAAGCTAGGAAAGTTAGGGATTGCAGCCAACTTGGTATAAGAGAATGGGACGAGCTTTTCTTTGGAACTGTCGCAATAGGAATGCATTTTTAAAATTATATTTAACTTTTTGTTTTAAATCCTTAAAATTATTCAAAGAAAAAATACTATTTTTCTTGTAAATAAAAGACAGTATATCTATGTTAATGCAGCTTTCTGTTATTGTAACAAATGCCTGAGACAATAAAGGTATGAAGAGAAAAGGTTGATTTTTTAGAAGCTTTAGACCATCACTGGTTAGTTTCATTGCTTTGGAGCCTCTGGTAAAGTGGCGCATGATTACACAAGCAGTAAAAATTGCTGGGGACACGAGAGCCTCTGACCCTTCCTGTTGCCCTATCTACCGTGTCATCTGGGGAGCTGTAGGGATGCAGATTCACAAGTATTTGCCTATGCTCCTGTAAATAATCTCTCACCCATACTCTGTAAGTAATACCCATATACTCTGTATCTCACTAAGCTAGACTTCATTAAAATTATTTCTTTGGTTTATCATAAGACCTTTTAATTTTCATAATAAAGATATAGTTACACTACCCACCAACAAAACACTTTTTTGTTGTTTTGAGATTGACAGTATACTTTACTGGTGAGTTTTATAATTGCTGTATTTTTGTGCAATTGTTGATATCTCCTTCCTAGGTAGGAATAGTTGTGGTAACTTTCCTTAGCATTTGTTTTTCTTAGCAGTTCCTTAATGTTCCATCATTAAAAAACAAAAGAACAAACCCAGAAATTCTAATTATAGCACTCTTCATTTACTTTTTTTTCTTTCAAGATTTTGAATATATCATTCCATTTCCTTCTGGTTTGTTAGATCTCTACTAAACAAACAAATTAACTTACTAACATGCAATAGGAGTGTCCCTTGTATGGAACATTTTGGCTTTCTCGCTTTGCTTTTAAGCCTCTCTCTTCAACTGTAACAATTTAACTGTAATGTGCGTCAGTCAGCTTCTTAATTCTGGAGTTCCAGTTCCTTCCCTATGCTTGGGAGGTTTTCTGCTGCTGTATTTTTTGGTGGGCATTCTATCGCTTTCTGTCTCTCTTTTCCTTCTGATACACTAATGATGCATGTTGCTCTACCTGATGCTGTTTTGAGTATCTGTTTAGCTTCTTCATTATTCTTTCTTCTTATTAATTATATTGGGTAGTTTCCAGTGGCCTACTTTATAATTCAGTAATTCTTTTCTCTGTTTGATCTCGTCTAATACTTAAGTCTTCTGTCAAAGTTTTCAGTTCAGTTACAGTATTTCTCAGTTCTAGGATTTCTAGGATTCCTTCTTAGCTAACTGTCTTCTTGCAGAGCCCTCTCCCTTGTCTGTGTCTGGTAGTTTTTAATTGGAAACAAAGTAGTGTAATTTTGACTTTTTGGATGCTAATATTTTGTTTTCCTATAACTATCATCAAGCTTTGTTCTGGCAATACAATTAAGTTATTTGGGAAAATGTCTTACTTTTATAATTTATTAAATGATAGAAATTCTCAGGTTAAGGGTAATGAACCCTATATAATGATAAAGGCGTTTTAGTGCAGCTGGTGGAGATGGACTTCATTACCAACACTATATGAGTGTTAAATGCTGTTTTCCCAGATTCTTTGAGTTGCTAATCCTTTGTCTTAATCAACTGTTCGCAAATGATGGGTACAACTGCTTACTACAGTGTGAAATTCTTGAAGGCGTCTCTCCGATCCCTAGTGGCACTGCCATTTTGTGCAGCTTTTGCGTCTCTTGTGAACTACACCTTAGTCGTCCATATGCTCAGTATGTCTTTTCAACTCAGAGGCTTTCTGGGCTGTGTTGTTTTCCTGTTTCTGTGTAGTCTGAAAACTCTCCAGGAAGTAAGAGTAATCACATGAGAAACCTCATTTAGTTCCTGTCTCTCAGGGATTAATCTCTTTGCCTCTGGAGGTCTAGACATTTACAAAAACAGGGCTTTATGTATCTTGTTAATATTGTTTCAAGTGAACATGTGAATCTGATGCATTTTTGTATCCTCCTTGTCAGCACATTAAGTTGTTACCAATGTTATTTTCATTTTTAATGCTAACATTTGTTATATAGTTGCTGTACTTTCTTAATTTTCCTCCAATTTTTATAGAAAATAAAACACAAATTTTTTTTACCTCAACTCATAATTATGAAATTCTTATCCAGTTTTCAGTGGATGTTATTCTGAGGCCTCTTCTTTGTTTAATTGTATTTTTAATTATAAGGCTATCATAAATCATATTTGAATATTTAATGCTCTTTTCATGGCTTTGGAAAAATCATCAGGTCTTTTCATTCTTACTTGATTACTTAAAGATTTTCAAGGATGAATATTGCTACTGGGAATGAAAAATTTCCAATTTCTAGCTATACTTATATGATTAAATTTTGATTATCGGATTTTTTCCTGCTCATGTGTTTTGAAGTTTTCCAGTTTGTTCACACATCTACCATTATAATAACTTACAGAGAATTATAGCATGAGCATTGTCCTATGAACCCATTACTTATTCATATATGCTGTCCACAGAAGACTTTAAAAATGTTTTCCATTATCATTTCCTAAAAGATGAAGAAGGTGGCTTCTTCAGATTTACCCATTGAATCATGTCTCACAGGTGAATAAAACTTTGCCTTTTACATAAATCTTCCATTGAAAAGTAGGCTAAAGGGGTGAATAACACATATCAAAATTAATCAATTTATATCTGAAGGGGAGGAAAACAGAATGGCCTTACTGAGTCATCAAAATGATACTTCAGACAGGTGACTACAGCAGCAACGGTCCTCAAGTTTCCCTAAAATTACTCTTTATAATGATTAAATTTCATTTAAGGTAAAATTTGAGAGTGTTGAGCTTTAAAGCATACTAGCCTGTTGCCTGGAGAGCATTCTGAGGCTTTTCCTCTTCTAGTAAAACACCATGTCACCAGCCACCACATTCACCAGCCGCCACAAGAAGTTGGTCGGGGTAAACCCTACGAAACAAAACAAGTAGTATTCCTGCTAGATTAGGTATCAATATTTAATAGTGACTATGCTTAGGTGTTTACTGCAGGATATTAAATTTTATAAATGACATTGGACAATCAAGGGAATGTATGCATTGGCACAGAGTTTTTGAACCACCCAGTGTGCACCTTATTTATTATCTATGTGGAAATTATTTATTGTTCAAGCACAGCTGTGATCTACAGGTGCTATGAGAAATTCTAGATACATAAGAAGCCCAAACAGCCAGTGTTTAACATAGATCCCCCTGGAAGCATAGTATTTAGGGATTCCCTTTCAAGAAAAAGAAAATTATATTTAATTGGGGAGAGAGGATGGAAAGATACCTCTTGATAAGATATTTTCTTAAATTACTGGTTATCCATCTTTGAAAAGTTATTTGTAGGATTTATGTTTCTTTTAATTAAATGAAAATATGACTAATTTACTGAACTCTGGAGTTGTGGGCCAGAATATGGTGTCCAGAAGAGGTGGGTGGCTGTTGAAAGTAGGCTGGGAGGGCTCTGAGGTAGTGTTTGCATCTGGGTGGAGCTGGTAGGATAAAATGCAAGCAAGGGAGAGGGGGGTGCCATGGTGTGCCCTTGAGAAATCACACCATACAACAGCTCTACTGTTAGAAGATTATTTGTGAGTGGAGAATGAAATGCTGTCTCAGAGTTGGGACATAAGGGAGAGTTAGAGGCAGACACGCAGACAGGCAGCAGGGTGGGGGGCAGGAGAGAGAGAGAGAGAGAGAGAGAGAGAGAGAGAGAGATAGCAATAAGGAACAAGAGAGGGCAGAGAGAGGGAGAGAGATCGGAGTGGTGGGGCTCTTTTATGAGCAGCACCTGGCACACTTGGCAGTAGCAGGTCCCTGAGAGCAGGCCAGAGAAGTGCCTATTTACTAAGAGGAATCCCTGTGTTTCTTTTTCTAAGGAGGCAAGATCTCGTACTGTAACCTAGGCTGGCCTTGAACTGGTGGCAGCCGTCTGACTCAGCTTCCCAAGTAATGCAATAACAATAGTTAGCTGCCAAACACAGCTAATCATTTTATCTTTTATATTTTTGTTTGTTTGTTGTCAGGCGGCTCCTTCCTTCGTGTCCATCTGCTCTTCTTTCTGCTTGAACATTACAGACAAGGCCCTTCACATACACTGTCCAAGCACTGTCAGAAGTTTTCTGGAAAAGGGGTTCAATAAACATGTAACCTTCCTGAAAAGTTATCCAACGTTTTGCAGTGTATACGGCACCCACAGTTGCTTCTTGCTAACACACCACTTTTATCTGTTATTACTGACATGGAGTGAAGATTCCATCATTGCTAAATTTAGGCAATCTCCTTGTTTAGCCAGATTTCACAGAGTCCTATTGAAAGACCCCTGAAATGGGGACACCGCCCCTGGGGCCCAGCGTCCAAGGACAGAGACTGAGACCACCGGATGCAAGTGCAAGAGGCAACTTTATTGTTTACACAGGCGCCTGCGGACGCTACAGCCTTCGGGTGACTGAGCGTGCCAGGCTAGGGCGAAGGTTGATTATATAGGGTTGGGGTGGCAAGAAGCGGGCTTACGGAAGCAGATGCATGGTTACAGGGTTCTCATTGGTCGATTTAAATGAGGCCACGGGTTCAGGCTAGGGACGGACAGACTCAGCATCTCTGAGTTCCTGGTAATCAGATAAGGCTACCGTTAGTACACTTTTGGTCTTTTCAGTTCCTGTTACCAGTGAGTCAGTCCCCAGATGTCTGACCACAGATATTCTGTTTGGAAAGCCCCCGAGCAACAGATATCCTGTCTGGAAAGTCCCCATTCCGTAACAAGCAACAGCATGGCAAAAATGGCAACTTAACAAACAGGCATGCACTAGCCGGGGGTCTTTCACTATAAAGGTGATTTTAAGGAAAAAAGCTGGTCATTTTAACTTTGGTAGTCAGCAGTAAAAAGCTTGCTCTGAGCTACAGAGGAAAACATAGGCTCTCTCTCTCCCTCTCCCTCTCTCTCTCTCTCTCTCTCTCTCTCTCTCTCTCTCCTTCATGGGTAGCCTTCTTTAAAAATTAACTTCAGGGGTCGTCAGCCTTTGTAGTCACAGAAGCTAACAGCCCAAAGCAAGGCACCAGCTTGGAAGACTAAGAACCAAAGAATTGCCAGTGCTGTGTACTGTCCTAAGGTATCCTGTGTGCCAAGGCTGGTCCTTGGCAATTTGTTTTTGTTGTTGTTGCACAATGATGAGGTGACTGGGTTACATTAGTCTAAGTGTTTCAGTGTGGTGTTTACCTCACAGACTCTATTTAGATTGCAGGGGTAGAAAGTATGGCAGCTTCACTATGTATAAAATGCTGCCTTCTACTTGTGACTTTATAATGTTTGCAAAAGCAGCAACTAGCAGCCAACTCTATTAGCAAGTAAATATCACCCTGAGGTATCTGCTGGCAGACAGGAAGTGCACCACTGAGACTTGAAAAGGAGCTGCTTGGGGGGTGAATTAATTCCCTGCATGTTCTCAAGGCAAGACAGTCTTAGGTTCATTGAACTCAGAAAGTCAGGCCCCTTTTTCCTTTTCATCTTCTTATTGCTAGTTTTAATTCAGACAATCTCTTCTATTGTAAATTTTTTCTTCATGTAAAGGAAAAGATATGAGGTCCACAACAGATTTTATGATAAATATTTGCATACCCCAGTGGTAGAATGCTGTTTTGCTAAAGTCCATACTTGTTTTGTTGTTTATTTATTTGTTTAGATGTTTGAAATCATACTCTTGTCCACCTGCTCTTTCTATATGTCAGATTATCCTAGGTTTTGACAAACACTCACGGTCTTTCATCATGAAATAGCACTATAGTGCTATAAGTAGACAAATACAAAACCAAGGGATCTATACAGAACTGTCTTTTTACAGTTAAGCAAAGTATTTGTGGTTTAAATGACAGTTATTAGTCTTGACTTTTCTTTCCAGTTCTTCTAGATTAAGCAGCAATAAGAAACTGAGAGGGGGGCTGGAGAGATGGCTCAGTGGTTAAAAGCACTGGCTGCTCTTCCAGAGGTCATGAGTTCAATTCCCAGCAACCACATGGTGGCTCACAACCATCCATAATGAAATCTGGTGCCCTCTTCTGGCCTGTAGACATACCTGCAGACAGAACACTATACATAATAAATAAATCTTAAAAAAATAAAAAAAGAAACTGAGAGGGAAATGTCAGCATGACAACTTCTTCAGAATTTATTTATTTTTATCGGTTTGTTTGTTGTTTGGGGGTGGTACCAGAAAAGGTTGCAGGTACTCTGATAAAATGACTTGCATCTGTGACATATGTCTGGCATGATTTAAGGGACATAAAGATCTGTTTTGACTCACAGTTTCAAAGAGCTCAGTCAGTCAATTGGCCTCATGTGCTTGTGCAGAACACCATGGCATCAGGAGCGCGTGGCAGGGCCAGCTCTTTACCTCATGGCAAGTGGGAAGCAGAGAAAGTGGCCAGGACCAGTTTTAGCCTCGGGGGGCACACTTCCCAGTGATTGCCTCATCTAACTATCTCCATTCTCCTACTGTCACATTCTCCCCCAAACCCCATTACATTATAAATCTGTAGCCATTCCTCCATTGGTTATGTCAGCACACTCATGATGTGATGAGCTCTGGAACCTCCATCACGAATACCTGAAGTGTGCTTCACTGACCTCTAGACTTTGCTCAGTCCAGGTGACAGGGTTAACCACCACACTGATGGATGTCAAAACACAACAAGGACAGCTTTCGTTGTTCTCCTATCCTATAAAATAGAATATTTTGTATAATATCCTACATATATATATAATATAATATATAATCTCCTATCCTATAAAATAAAATATTTTGTATAATATGCTATATTATATATAAAAACATATAATCTTCTATAAGATAGGACATTTTGCATAATCTCCTATATTATATATAATATAATGTATAATCTCCTATCCTGTAAAATAGGATATTTTGTTAAGTAGCTTATATAATATATAATCTCATCCTATAAAATAGAAATTTTATATAATATCCTACATAATATATACAATATAATATATAATCTCCTAACCAATAAGATAGGATATTTTGTATAATAGCCTATCTCTCTATCCTACAAGAACACCAATGTCCATATTTCTTTGAAAATGAGAAAAGATAAGTGGAGTTAGGTCACTTCTCAATACCAAAGTTAATAAAAAGTCCACTCAACACTGTGGTGTTCAACACAATTGTTCTTCCATGCTAATATAAATCGAAAATAATAAACTATTTAGATTCAAAGTACTGGTTTAATTTCTAGCAAGTTTAATTATTTCAGTTCCTAAATTAAAAGCTTACAAAATTTTAGCTTTACACTGTTACCTTCCACTTCATGTCATTCATTACAGAACAAAAAATAAAACTAAATTATATTTTTACAGATAATATGTAAATGATTGTGATTTGATCATCTGTGATTTGATAATGTTAATACTTCCATAGAGCGGTGACGTTTTAAAAAAATTATTTATTTATTTATTTATTACTTCAGGTTATATCTCCATCACAGTGTCCTCTTTCCACCCTTCCCAGTCCCGCCCTCCCACTCTCTACCCCCTATCCGTTCCATCCCGCCACTCTGGAGTGGAGTGTCCCTACATAACAGTCCCTCACCCCAGTTCAGCAGTCATATGAGGGCCAAGAGCCTCCTCATACACTGGGGGCCTACAAGGCAGAACCACCAGGGCAAAGTGTCTCATTGACAGGAAAACAAAACAAAACAAAAACAAAAACAAAGTCTGTGTTCCTGTTCCCTTTGGTGCATTGGCTATAGTATAGTTATTCTGATAGTAGTACTCCATTGTATAGATGTACCACAGTTTTTTAATCCATTCTTCGGTTGAGGGACATCTGGGTTGTTTCCAGTTTCTAGCTATTACAAATAAGGCTGCTATACATCTAAACACATGATTCATTTTTGGCATAGGTTTTTTTATATTAATGTGACATGAGAAAGGCCAAAGAATATTTTTTTTTGTCATTTTGCTAAGTTACCTGACACAGGCGTTTGTGAAATTGCTATACAGAGAAGTTAATGGATGCTAATTCAACAGGTTACACATTGAATGTGAAAGAAAGAAATTTCTTTCTTTCTTTTTCTGAGACCCTTAGTATTACTGTCTACATTTCCTGCTATAGTGTCACCTGGCTCCTGCTGTCTGACTTCCAGATGGTTGTGACTAAAACAAGGCAATAAGAACCAGAGGGGTTGGGAAATCAGAGCTCAAAATGCTTCCTCCATCCTCAATGTTGCTTCCAACTCCAGAACCAGCTTTTCACTTCTATGACTTCAGTTCTCTTCAGAGCTATCCTCTCTGGCGGCTGTTTCCTAGGACTCTAGCATTTTTCCTCCTGCCTCTTTGGTTATGAATGATCATGCATTTCTTATCTGTTTTTAATGGGGCCTGCCGTGGTTTGGGTGAGCCCCTGGAAGACATGCTAAAGGCTTGGTTCTCAGTTTGGGGCTACTGGCAATTGATGGGACCTTTAAAAGGTGGAATCCAGTGGAAGAAGGTCTAGGATATTAAGGTATTTCCTCAAAGGGAGATGTGATACTCCCGTCTCTCAGCCTCTCCCTGATCCCTGGCTAGTGATACAAATGGTTTGCTCCCTTACTTCCCTGACCGTGAGGTGCTTCTTTGAAGGCACAATCAGCTCAACCTTTAACACATGGAGTTTAAGTGAACATTCTCTCAGATCATCATAGACCCTCAAGTAGTGTTGTACAATGGCAGAAAGCCCACGACTACTCACAACCCAAGGGGCAGAAGACAGAAAGACCGGTCTCAGAGTCCTGGAAGCAGCAGCCACAGACCCCTGAGTTAAAACTCTTTTCTAAGTGTTTCAGATGCTGTTATAATGTGAAGTTAACCTATACAGAGCTTGAGCCTTTATTTTGTTCATTTGTAAACCACCCGAGTGACTTCTGTCTTGCACCTTTACTAATTTGGTGGTATTTTTGAAAAGTTATATTAAAGATCACATTGCACTGCTTAGAAAACTATTCTAGAACAGCTCTACCTCAAGACCCAGCCATACCACTTCTGGGTATACATCCAAAGGGTTCCTCATCAAGCTACAAGGACATCTCCTCATCTATGTTCACAGCAGCCTTATTTGTAGTAGCTAGAAACTGGAAACAACCCAGATGTCCCTCAACTGACGAATGGATTAAAAAAAAAAAAAAACTGTAGTACATCTACACAATGGAATACTATTCAGCATCAGAAACAACGAAATCATGCAATTTGCAGCCAAATGGATGGAACTAGAAAAGCTCATCCTGAGTGAGCTAACCCAGACCCAGAAGGATGTGCATGGCATCTATTCACTTATAATTGGATTTTGGCCATATAGTACGGGATATCTATACTAAAACCAATGCACCAAAGGGAACAGGAACATAGACTTTGTTACCTGTTAGTGGGACAATTTGCCCTAGTGGAGCTGCCATGTAGGTCGTCCGTGTAAGAGGAAGCTCTTAGCTGTCATATGACTGCTGAACTGGGTGGGACTGATATGTAGGGACACTCCACTCCGGAAGAGTATGATAAGAGGAAGAGGGGGAGGAAGGTGGTAGGGTGGGACCAGGAGGGTGGAAAGAGGGCACTGTGATGGAGATGTAACTTGAAGTAATAAATAAACATAAAATAAAATTTAAAAAAAGAAAGAAACAGTCACTTGGATGTGCTGGGAAGATGAAATGAGTCAATGTTTAGATGGTATGTATGCTAACCTACTTTCTAATAAACATTGTAGATTCTGGCAAAAAAAAAAAGACTATTCTAAGAAAAAAATAATTCTAGGAGTAGAACACATTTTTGGGAGTAGAACTCTTCTTTAGGGCTTAAAGTGCCACTGGATTGGCAGACAAAGGTGGCCACATTTTTAGGGATTCTACTTTAATCTTTAGAACTGAAAACTGCAGGACTATAAATTCTAGCTTACATTGGAACACATTTAGTGTATTGCATTTTTTTCCTCCTAGAAATAGTTTTATCATTTTCAGGAGCATTATTTCTAGACCAGAATTTACAAAGGAATAAATGTATTTGTCATGACCTACTAGGAGCTTTACATAACTTCAAACTGTAAATATCTATAAAATCATCATGCCACAAAAAAGTAATGTGTGAGTAAAATCCTATCAAAAGGATGAAATGTAGGGCTCATCATTCAAGGAAGGAAATGCCTAAGCCAGAACAAACTCCTGTAAGTTTTAATAAATAACTTCCAAGTCTTATGACATTTTTTACACACACACACATGCATACTTATGTGAGTTGTATGTATATTATGTGTGTACAGGTACCAGAGGAGGACAGAAGAAGGCATCAGGTCCTGGAGTTACAAGCAGTTGTGAACTGTTTGATGTGTGTGCTGGGAACTAAACTCAGGTCTTGTGCAAGAGCAGGAAGTGCTCTCAGTGTCTGGGCCTTCTCTCCAGCCCCTCTTTTAGTAAGAACTTATTATTCCCTCAAACCATGTCCTCAGTGTGGAATATTCTTTTAGCACCTCCTTCTTCTGTAGTCAGGCTTTAGAGGCAGTGATTATTATAAACAATGGTTTTCACTATGGCAAAAAGGGGATTTCTAGAGGTCCTGGTCCCACATACTTCATATATCACTGAGAGATGACATAAAAGAACAGAACGGGAGTGTAAATGGAGCAAAACTCCACTGAATTTACAGTAAGTGCAGGCTGCATACATTTGTGTAAGAGCAAAATTGGAAACCATTGACATTTTGTGGTTTTACTTTTGTTCAGTTTAGGGAATGGGTTCCATTTTCTCAATAATGTCACTCAAGGCCATTAATCTGTCAATCAAGAATCTACATCTTCAGAAACTTTCTTCAGAGAAAGAGGAATGATTTGCATAGTTCTTGTGCAAAAGCAGCTTGCGGAAACCAATTAATGAGCCAAGAATGGCTTAAGAAACTGCTTATATTACTGAGACATTAAAATTAACTTTAAGGAAGACTTCTGAGAGTATTTTCAAAACTGTTTTCCAAAGAAAAAACAGAATATAGATAAAGCTATTATTTCTCCAAGATAACAATTTTGTGGAACCTTGTGGTACCAATTACTGTGAATTTAGGGTTTAGAGGAGAGAAGGCTTCCTCCCCTTCCCAGGGGAGCGTAGACTGAATCACGGAGTGCCACTGCCCCAGACTTACTTGTTTTTAGTTTGATGAGATTTACCACTTCCTTCCTGGAGAACCAAACCCAGATGAGCGTTAATAAGGGTCCTGCCTCAAGGTGAAAATTTCAAGAGACACTTAAGTAATCCAGATTAATAATATTTTAATGCATTGTTGGCAAAAATTAAATTTAATGGAAAGAGGGGGTAGGCATTATGGACAACAAAACAAAAACCCTGTTGAAGGCAGACTCTGGACAACTCAGGCTCATCAGCTTTGCCTGCCCCTGGGCTGACTCCTGAGCTTTCAGATACTCACAAAGTAGAAATGTTTACCTCCGCATGCATCCACCTATTGAGTCCTTCCTGACCCATCTTTTTTGAGAAGAAGCAGAACTGAGTTTTCCCGGGATGCAGTCCATCAGCTCGGTGATAACAATTGGCCTTTGCAACAGCTGCCCTAGTATGGCAGTGGGCGTCCACTGCATGAGTCAGGTGATGGCCAGCGCCCAGTGCCTGCACCCAGGTGACAGAGGCAGCTGCAGGTATAAGGAGAGCTGCAGAGACAGCGGACATAGGCTCCTGTCTCCTCTCAGACTAGCGTTTGATATCTGCCACTTCCAGGGACTTGAGTTGGGAGAATCAGGGCTCATACCTCAGGGACAGGTGGGGAGCCGCATAGCCTGGACTGGAGAGGCTGTTGGTCGCGAGGTGGCAGTCCCTCCCTGCAGCGCGGGAACCGGGAGAGTGTGCAGCTGGAGCAGAGGCTGCGGCTTCTGCGCGGCCAGTGGGGAGACAGCCAGCGAGCGGGAAGGACCACCATCGGAAGCCAGGCAGCACCCAGGACCGGAGCCACCCAGCAGCCGCCGCTCGCGCTCCTCGGATTTTCCGGGAGCCCAAAGTGATCATGGTCTGGGTCGGAGGAGCCTTCCTGGATGTGTTGAGGGTATTGTTGCTGCAGCTTCTGTCTGCTAAGACCCAGCCCATAGTGGCTGCAGCAGACCCACGTAAGTAAGGCAAAATGCTTTAAAACTAGGGCTAGGCTATCTGGAAAACTTTGCATTTAATTCCTGGTCATATTTGGACCCGAAGAGCAGAGTGTTGGCCTGGGAAAAAAATAAAGAACATTTCAACTAAACCCTATTCAGTTGCAACCTGGAAAATAGAATTTATTTACAACAGACTTTCTTCTTCTGAGAGGGTCTAAAATATATAATGTGTACTTGAATTTTATTTATATGTCTGAATAATCATTAAGGAAGTGAATGTTTTCATTTTTAAAAAGTGTTGTTAAGAATTAATTGCCAACGCTATCATTTATTCCCTTTGAGGATTGGAACAATTTCAAAGAATTAAGTCCGTCAGAGAAATGACTGGCAGATATTACATCATTCCGCATCAGTTTACCAGACCTTGGCAGCTTCAGCGTTAAGATGCTAATTTACTCTTAAGTGCTGCAAAGACGGAGGAGCACCTGTAGACCAGCCTAAATTTTATAGGCCAAACTTAGCACCCTGTTCAAATTGTTCAGGGAAAAACAAAGCACTTGAACATTCCCTTAACAGAATGGCTTGTTTCTAATAGTAAAAAGTTCTGGTTTAAAGGCAAAACTTTGCTAGTCATTCTCTAGATGCCAACATTTACATTTTAGAAATTTGTCATTGAGTGCTGTTTTTCTGATTTGGCAAAAATCTAGTACACTTTTATTTGTAGAATGGTCAGTACTGTAGTGCAATAATGATATTCTAGACAGTTCAGAAAAACTCAATACTTTTATTTTTATCTTACATGAAAATGTACAAATATGCTTAAATTAAAGTTCTACTGATTTAATTCAACTATGAGTTTAGAATTTTAAAAATCTATTACTCCTTGTATTAAAATTTACTTTTAAAAAATAAAGGTTTTTTTTTTCTTTCTTTGACAGTCCCATACACACATATAAAGCACCCTGGCTCCTCTCCCCACACACACCGTACCTGATATCCTTATCACCCCACCACACCCCACTACTAGAGCTTTTCCCAGATTCATCACTTTTGGTTTGGTTTTAGAAGTATTCATATTATTCTCTACTCTCAGCTTTCACTTCTCCTAGTCCAAATCTCTTCAAATAAGCTAATAAAAGCTAGTTGCCATATTTAGAAGTACAGAGCGCTAGAGGTCAGGGTCCCTTGGTGGCAGCTCTCAGTATTCATCTCAACGCTTCTTTATGAAGTCTGCCATATTCCAGGGTTCTTCGTCCCCTGAATCCTCAAGCTGGGGTAGCACACACCTCTGATAGTGCAGTCCCATGCTGCACACCAGTGCTGGGGCCTTTCTCATCCAACAGTTTTATTAATTTACAAAGTTTATCCCACACTTTGTATAAATTACAAAAAATATTTAATTTTAATTTTGTTTCATGGGAAAGTTTGTTTTTTGGTTTTTTTTTAAAATAAAACATGGAAAATTAGATAGGACCAAAATTGATGGGTCCTATGACAGGGCTTGTGAAGAAGAAATGAAATGCTTGTGGGGAAGAAAAGAAAGAAAGTGTAGTAAAGTAATTATCAGCTAGGAGAACATGCAGCCATAGATCACTAGAGGTCTGTCTTACTGTTTGCTGAAGAGCTTCAAACGCCTTGGCTTGAGAAAGAGAGAACAGAGGCGAGGAGGAGATTTGTTCTCCACTGTATCTCCATCTTTCCCGATTTGTTCCTCAGCTGAGATAACTTCTCACTTGCGGGGTTGGTTGTATTGACATTACTTTGCTTAAAACACAGTGGGCGGGTTACAGAGCTGACAGAAGTTTAGCTGCTCTCCCCGACAATGGGAACACTTGGGTGCATGCTCAGATGAGCTTGCTGGAGAACTCGGTGGATCCTGGCCAGTCACTGGCCAACACTTAAAATTCCAGTGCTAATGCTGTCATATTTTCCTTTTTAGTTGACAAAGCTTTAGTATTTCCATATTCAATACATTTTCGTTTATTCTAAATTATCTTTTAGACTAAACAATCCTTCCAGATCAAACTATATAATTCACAAATATGAGACTATCTTGTATGTTATACATTTGAAAATCTCTTTCCTGTGTAAAGATCAGGACTTGCTGACACTATGCTCAGCCAGGTCTCCAGACACCTACCACAGTGGGTTGTTGATTTAGTCAGGGTTAGTTAAACTATTTAAATTGTTTGTTTTAAAAAAATAGTTTTGTTTCTCAAGATCATATGTCACGCTGGTATATGAGGGATAAATAAGCCACTGAGTGCCTTATTTAAAGAAAAAAATTTATTTATGTTGTGATATGAGGGTGCATGTCAGGAAAATGGCCCACTATAGTATAGGAATGATTATTTTTAGCAAATGCTTCAATTTTGATGTTTCAATAATATCATTCTTAAAATTCTTTTGCTAATGGTTAATAGACTTAGTTTAATATTAAATGGTGTTGTCTTATTTTTTTCCTGTCATAATAAAATGTCCTGACAAAAAGAATTTAAGAGAGAAAGGGTTTCTTTTGTCTCACACTTTAAGGGTACCTCATAGTGAAGTAATGAAGGCAGCACAAGCGTGAAGCAGGCAGTCCTGTTTTGATCACAATCAGGAAAAGAGCAGCTACCGCTGGTGCTCCGTTCATTTTATACATTCCAAGAGTCTCACCTAGGGACATGAGGTGGTAACCCTGGTGGTGTCCCGTGGAGTGAACGGTCAAAGGTAGAGTGGAGTGAGGAAAGAAGAAAGCACCAGAAAAGAAATGCTGGGCATGATGTTGTCTTGGGTGCTTCTTCCGTGAAGGATGTTGTCAGGAACTAGTGGAACGGGAGCAAGAGCTACAGAGCTAGAGCCAAAAGGACTGTGATGATTGATTGTGTTTCCGTGGAAGAACATCTTTGTTGTGGGAGATGTTTATTGATACACGCAGGAATGCTTCTGGTTCGTGTGTGATTTGAGATTGTTGGAAGTCGTGTGCTGCTTTGGTTAAAAACATGGAAGACTGAGTTTAAAGGAATCATATGACAGTCGAATTACTCCAATCAATCTTCAATCAATAAAGTTAGTGCTAGAGAGATGTCTCAGAGGTTATGAAGGTGTACTGCTCTTATAGAGGACCTGAGTTTGGTACCCAGCACCCACATTGGGTGACTTACAACCACTTTCAGATCCATTATCTCTAGCCTCCTTGGACCAGTGAGGCATGGAAACACCAGGTCATAATATCAGAGTGTTCCTCCCAAATCTATTTTATTACTGCATAAAATTATTTCTTTTCCACTTGATTTGTAAAGCAGAAGATTGTTTCTCAAATGATCTAATATATCTGCTAAATATGATGTGATAGCACACAAAAAGAATATGTGAAAGGAATTACACATGATTATGGTCTGAATTAGATCGCAGTGGGTGTAGATATCTAAGGAATGGAGGATTAACTTAGTTAGATTACAATTTCATGATGAAATTACTTTTCTGGTAATAAAGGTGGAAAAAATTCCTAAAAGAGGACTAAAAATGATTCTGTTTCTGTTGTAGCTAACTATCACCTTCATAATAACATGGAGAGTGATTGAATTCATCTGACACTCTGAAATTGACACTTTGAAATATTTTTAATGTAGGTATAGAATATAATGTCAAGTGGAAAAATAAACACTTATATATAATCACAAAGCTGTCGGTTCCCATATGGGTATGATTCTTGTGCTAATTTGAACTGTTTTGCACATGGAAAAAGTCTGAAGCTAATTAAAAAAGCCTTGGAGCCTATGAAATTTTATAGCACAGTTTATTACAAACCCTAAAATTTGCAAACATTGCTAAAAGTTAGGAAAAGTTTCAGATTTTCCAACAAAAAAGATGTTGCTCATCATTAAGAAAAGTAACCAGTTTACCTCTTTTGTTCTAGTTGTCTGTTAACAATTTTGGGAGCCCAGATCACCTTCTGCAATTACAGTAAAACTGTGAAAGTACCACAGAGATTCTCAGATAGTATGAGCAACAGTGTGACAGTGATTTATTATTTTTATTCATAAAATTCAACATAAGATATTTATTATTAAAACTTGGCCTCTCAAAAATTTACTTCAGTGTCATAATGAATTATACTGTATAAACACTAGTTTTTCTTGTTTCCATTGGAAACAACAAATAAAATTCATTAAAAAGGCTGATTGCATGCTCCGGGAAAATATTCTCTACGGTTCTCTAAACTCTTCTTCACACTTTGTGACTGAGACCGCATCATTTCAAGGTTGTTTGCAGAACACACAGTAAAGGGCATGTGGTGCTCACTGATGCTGATTTTTTAAAAAAGCCGATTTTTTAAAAAAGCCAAGTTCCCTCAACTCAGGGTTCCTTCCCTGCATTGCAACCCACTGCGTGTGTGGATATCCGCGTGTCCCATCTGTTGTCCTCCATGGGACATACTGATGCCCATGGTGCTGTGGCTGCCATGATGACTAGAGGTCAAACTCCTCTTTGACCCAGGAGGAAACTGGGTCAAATGTGGGGCAGGCAAAATATTAATTTCCATGTCGGGAGAGAGAGCACAGACTTTACAGCGCTTAACAGGCTTATCTGTGAAATGGTCTTTTGCTTTGTGGCTGTAATTGTAATGTGAAATATGAAATAGTGACGAGCTATTACCTATATATTAGTGAACAATTTATGTGATAAAAGACATTTGTTGTCTCAGTTTTCACAGTTGATGCTGTCTTGAGAAGAGGCAAGGAACTCTTCTATTCAATAGCAGGGCTAGGTCTTCTGCCCCACATTTTATCCAGTCTTCTTCCAGATAAAGTCCTACGATGACAAAGTTAACCTCACTACATCTTGGAGTTATCAAGTCTGTATGTGGTGTAATATGTGTGCTGTGTGGTGTATGCACATATGTGATGTGTTGTGTGTGTAGATATATGTGTATGTGGTATGATGAGTGTGTTTATGTGTCATGTGGTATGTGGGGGGATGGTGTGTGTGTGTGTGTGAGATAGATATGTGGGGGGCGAGGTTGGTGTATGAATATATACATGTATATGTGTGTGGTACAGTGTGGTATGTGTGTGTAACTTGAGCATGTTGTACACCATTCATATATACTTTCCTTCTTTGCTCCCTGTAGCATCTATATGTTTGAACTTACTAGTATACATTATGTCGTTATTTTAAAATGCCAACCATATTCACTTGAGAAAAATCTGTTGTCCTAATGAGAGTTTCCCCTGAAGGCTTAGCTTTTTGATGGACATATGCGCAGGTAGTCTATAAAGTCGACTCATAAAAGAGTATGCAAGTATGTCACTGATAGACTTTTCAATATTTAGTTCAAGGTCCTAGCAAAAGCAAACTAGAGTCTTCATGGCCAATCTATTTATTGTTTTCTGAGTTATGAATTCCCCTCCTTTCATCCTGCTGCACAATAATTTTCCCTCAGTCAGGCATTAATTTTTTTTCTGCCACTGTAGCTTTGTGTATTCTGCTTATGTTTCCTGGAGTAGATAGAATATATTTCCCTTGGAACGTTGTAGATCAGGCATCATTGCTTGTGAAATGCTTTTTCCAACTGTGCTTTCTTATTGTTATCACTTATTTAATGAAAAAATTCATAAATCTTTGATGGACCTCTCATTGCATTGGCATTATACAATGCTATGGATTATTTTTATTTAAAAATATGTCACATTCATAAGAATGTGCTATATCTTAGAGATATTTTAAGTGATTAGAATTTTATGTAAATAATACACTGCACAATACCCAGAACATAACCAGTGTTCATAAGCAAAATCACCAGCTTGACAATTTAACTGAGAATGTCCCTTACTGTTCTGAGAACCAGTGCACCAGGATTGAATGGGTCACTGGCCCAGGTTGACAGAAAGACCAAACCAAAGGGGCCATGGTGTTGTAGCATTTAGGGTGTTATATGAATAAAGCTGAGAAACTAATTTTGATCAAACTATATCTTTACTTTTGAATCTGATATTTTGAATTCAAATGTAATTGTATTTATTTCCCATAAAACATTACTTATCATTTAGTTAGATGAAGAACCCCATACAGTCTGTCAGGGTCATTTCTTTAATAGTCTCTGTACTAGTTAAGGGGTCAATAGGCTAAGAGAGCACACATATAAGTATGTAACACACACACATACACACATACACACACAACTTGTAAGGACTTGGCCCATGTGCCTACATCCATCTTAAGCTGTCAGATTGGAGAGTAATATTCTTGTCTCAGAGCTATCAAACAGAAAAAAGGTGGGATTTCAGAAGTCTGAAAACTGATTACTGGAAAATTCTCTTGTGGAAGATTTTGCTTTATTTGGTCCCTAACTGATTGAAGGAGCACCACCAACATTATGGAGGTCAATTTGTTTGACTGTTTCAATTATAGTGTCAACTTTTGTAGAAATATCTGGAGTAAGCCATGGTAGTATACAATCTTAATATGCAGGAGACTGAGCCACGAAGGGCTGGACTTCGAGGTCAGCCCTCATAGTAAGTCCTTACCAAAGCCAAACCAAACTAAACCACCAAATCACATCAAACCAAAAGCAAGCAACCAAAACTACCTATGATATTTGACCACATATCTGAAAACCCCTCACTTAGTCAAATTGATGCAGAACACTGACCTTCATAGTGTGTGTACTTCAGTTGCATCAGACACACTTAGAAGGAAGTGTGTCTTCCTGAACAAAATGTTAAAGCTGCCATCTTCAGTACAATTTGCCTTGCCTCCAAGATTCCCCTTGTGTCTCAGATCCTGCCCTATCTATTCAATGAGTTATCCTAAAACTTTTTTCATTCTGTGAAATGATATATTCACATTGGTTGGAATATCAACAGATTGAACTCCTATCTGTTCCCTGTGTCTTCCCCACTCATCTTGGATATCTGTTGCCTTTTGGCTTATGCAATGTTTTTTTTCACATCAGTGTTTTCCTTTTTAGATGGCAGAGACCAAATCAAACTTCATATTTTTTTGTATTTATGAATTTTGGCAAAAGAATGGACATGCAGTTTTCTTGCAAGTATATAAAAATGTTTTTCTTCATTTGGCTTTTTTTTCAAGTCTAAATTTGTTCTGAGATTCATCTTCTTTCTCTTTATTTTGTCTTCTTTATGTGATTCATGATATTTGCTATTTCCATAGATACTTTACCCATTCTGTGTTTTTCATGGGAACATTTTCTCAAGGATTCATTATTTCATTTTATTTCCCATTTGATGAACTGTTTCTCATACCTGAAAACAAGTACAAGGTAGTACTAGAGAAATTTTTCCATTGTGTACCTAGATGTTATTTTTTCCAATTAGAAAATTCAAGTCCTGTTTTCTCCCCTAGAATTATATATCTTGTAATAATAAAGTTGCAATAGAGACCTGAGACATTTGTCCAGAGGATCATATTTACTATTTTCCTGGAATTTTGAATGTATACTTCTGAGATGGCAAACATTTCCCTATTTTCAAGATTCTATTCATGGCACAATAAATTCTGAGATGCCATTTAGTGGTTTTCTCTAGCTTGTTTAAGCTATTTTTTATTAGTTCTTACAGAATAAACTCCTTGGTCTTGATGTGTTAAAATCAGTATGTTTGTTTATATCTTTATATTCCTTGCATTTCTTTGATGTCTGGATGTCCACTCCTTCCAGTTCTCACCCCACCTGCCCCTTCCCCCAGATCCATGTTCCTCTGCTTCCCTTCAGAAAAGATCAGGCCTCCCAGTGATATCAACCAAACACAGCATAACAAGATGCAATAAGACTGGGCACAAAGCCTCATATCAAGACTGGACAAGGCAATCCAGCAGAAGGAAATGGGTCTCAAGAACAGACAAAAGAGTCAGAGACACCCCCACTCCCACTGTAAGGAGTCCCACAAAAACCCCAAGCTAAACAACCACAGCACATATGCAAAGGATCTATGGAGGCCCCAAGATTGCTGCTTCAGCCTCTGTGAGCCCCTATAAACCTTGATTATTGATTCTGTGGGCTGTATTCTCATGGTGTCCTCAACCCTTCTGGCTCCTACAACCCTTCCTTCCCATTTCTGTAGGGTTCCTCAAGCTCTGGTTAATTTTTGGCTGTGGGTTTCTGCATCTGCTCCTGTCAGGAGCTGTAGGAAGCCTCTCTGATTACATTTGGACTAGGCACCTATCAATGAGTGTAGCTGAATATGCTATTAGGAATCATTAGGAATAATTTCATTGACTTTGAGAGTAGCAGTCATGTTTAGTTCTGCCCTAGGTCTCTGGGCCATCCAACTTCCAGCTCTCTGGCCATCCAAGCAGTGTCAGGTGTGGGCTCCCTCTCTTTGCAATGGGCCTCAAGTTAGACCAGTCATTGGTTGGCCACTCCCACAAACTCTGAGCCACTGTGGGCCCGGCATAGTTTACCGTCAGTACGGATTGTGGATCAAAGGTTTTGTGGCTGGGTTGGTGTATCAGTCCCACCACTGGAAACCTTGCCTGATTATAGAAGATGGCAGGTTCAGATCCTTATCCTCCATGACTAGGAGTCCTTGTTAGGGTCATCCTCCTAGGCTCCAGGAACTTTCTACTTCACTAGGCTTCCACATTGCCCCTCCAATACTCTTTAGTTCCCAGTTTCTCTTTCTCCATCCCTCCCATCCCTACCTCATCCTTCCTATTCCCATCCCTACCCACCTGGAAATGGATAATTTTCTCTGAGAGAAGCTCAATGCAATTTCTCTAAAATACAGAACAAGACAAGGCTGCCCCCTCTCTCCATATCTATTTAATACAGTAATAGAAGTCCTAGCTAGAGCAACAAGACAACTGACCGAAATCAAGGGGAAGACGTCAAAGTTTCATTATTTGCAGAAGTTATAGTAGTATACATATGCTTCAATTCAAACATGTTTGGAAAGAGACACAAAATGTAATTGCTGTTACTCCCTTCTGTCTTCCCCAGTAATTTGTAGAATATTAACATTTTTCCACGTGCCTTCTTCTAAGCACCTCAAGCTTTCACACATATGTCCTAGGGATTTCCTGTTATGGTCTAGGGAGCAGACACTCAGTAGATCACCACCATCTTTTTACCTTAACCCAGAGCTACCAGTTACCACAGCAAGGCCCCCTCAGGAGTAATGTCATTTTTATCTGTTCCTCCCCATCTGTTGCTTTATGTGGCTTCCCATAAATGAAGAGTTTCTCCTATGCCAAGGTGAGTCACCTCTTTAAGACATTTAATTGCAAATATAGTATCGTTTAACCTCTCACTAGATTTGTCAAGCTACTATGAAATTTTTTTTTTTTAAAAACAGGTCATGTTATGCGTAACCCAGGCTGACCTCAAAATTGTGATGGTCCCACCTCAGCCTGCCAAGTCCTGGCACCACAGGTGTGCACCACCACACTTAGTTAACAGTGTAATTTTGAATTCAGAGCTCTACACATTGATGGCAGAATGTATACTCACTTAAAGACGAAGACTTTTCACAAAGGACCAGGAATTTCTCTGATTGCAGCTCGTCCTGTGTGTAGGATATGTCCTTCTGCAGATATTGATAAACTTGCTCTTGGAGCATTCACCGTTCTTTCATTCTTAACATAAGATACTGAAACAGTGAGTCACTGAGAATCCTCAGTTCATGTTCATGTTTTTCAATGGCACCATGCTACATTTCTCTCCCCAGCTAAGCTCTGCTTTCTGGCAGCTCTTCTTGCTGTGGCGATTGTCTGGTTCAGAATTTTGGTTTTGTGCCCTTGATGTGGTGCTTAGCCCCCTTCTCTTAGAAGTCACTTTTATTCCCAAGCATTTGAGATGCTTTCATCTTAAGTTTATAATTATAATAATGTAATATTTAACTTTCATTTGTTTCATACAACAGATATGTATACATCCCTTTCACATGTAATATTCTGATCTCTTGAAGCTACAAGTATGTATGTTTATTCATTCATCATTATTCCCTGCATGCAGCAAGTATTCAGCATACTTTTACCAAATAAATGACAAAATTAATATATTTAAATAAAATGCTGTTTTAAAAGCAAGTCATCTCTGATTTAGGGAGGCAAAGACAAGTCCTCAAATACATTTAGAAATCATCTTTTATATCAACATAGCAAAAATTAAATTTTAATGTTAGTATATCTGTCATTTTATATCACAGAACATTAAGAAGTATTTTGTAACTCAAATCTTCTATAGAAAGAATTATCCAAACCAGTAATCTGGATGGAATACCTAATAAGCAGAAATATCTACCTCATAGTTATGCTGGGTAAGGGTCAAGTAAATGAATCCAGACCACAGAGTGGATTGGGGAAGCCTCCAGGCAGGGTTAATCACAAAGACCAAATGAACAATAATGTCAAGAAAGGCTAGGGACAAGACCATCTTGACCCAGCTTCCATCCTCAAAGTGTAACTTGAAAGGACTAGATAGAGCATGGCAGGCATTCCCTATGGGTTATCTGCACACCTCTCTCAGCTGCTGCTAAGTCCACAGCAAATGTCTTTCCTTCTCTCTGCCTATATGTTTATAAATATATATATATATAAAATCTAATAATGTATGTAATGTTCAACAAAATGTCTTATATAAGTATTACATAAAGTAATTTCAGAATTATGCATAATGTTATTATATAATTTATAATTTTATATTATTTAAAGGTTTTTGTCACATTGGTGATTGAACACAGGGCCTTGAACAAACTGGAAAAGTGCTCTACCACCAACTGACATCTCTAGTCTTTTTTTTTTTCTGAGACACAGTTTCACTGTGTATCTCAGGCTTGCCTCAAGCTTTCAACCCTCCCGTCCCAACGTCTTAAGTGTTGTGATGACAGTTTTGGTCCTTATTTGTTCTCTGAATTTTGTTTATCTCCTTCAACCATTCAGTTCACTATGCAATGTTGTTTAATAAACATAAAATAAACCTAGAAAGCATTCAGCATGATTTTTTTCAATCATGATTTATCAGACAGTAACATAGTAACCTGGTGGCAACAATCCCTACTTTTGGATATAAGACCACATATATGTAACAATATTTTAAGACTACAACTCTCTATATTGAGTCAAAGTCATGAAAACATGGTAAGTCTCTTTTAAAGGTATTTTATGAGCATACAAAGAATTATTGTTTCATTATACATTCTCAACATTCTCGTTTCTCTTCCATTCTCATCTCTCTTACCTGCCTCTCCTCCTTTGTGTCCTCCCACCCCCATAGCCTCCTTTTTGATTTTATGTCACCTATATTCTCTGACCCCACATCACCCATCTTTCTCAACATTTTTGTTCCCTCTCATGGTCTCTTATCTAGGTATATAGCCCATATCCACTCTCATAACCCTTTATTTACATCCATATAAACATTACGAGTTAGGATCTGTAAATGAAACAGAACACAGGGATTTTGTCTTTCTAAGTCCCTTGATCATAGCCATTCAATGAATTTTCATAACAAGCTGCAAGAATGTTAGTCCTTGTAACACTTGGTAGGTGCCTGCCATATTTGTCATCCTGGGTCTCAGAGGATAATGCTTTCTGAATTCAATCCATAGAGAAAGAACATTAATGGATCGTGGGCTCCAGATGTGTTTATAAAATGTATTGACTTTCTAAGGGGTATAAGTCTGTGTACAAACTACTTAGTGCAAGGCGAATCCTGGGATAACAAGTTATTGGTCCTTGAATTTTCCAAAGGAGAAATTAAAATTTTCAATAATTTTGTTGATTTATTTTTGAACTTTAATGATGTTAGAACCCATCTGAGATCTGTAAAACACTATTGGGAAATTAAGGAAAAACCAAGCAAAAGAATAATTGTGATGTTAGCTACATTTTTTCACAATATCTTCTTAAACTCACTTTAAAAATATGAATCTGTGATGTCTCTAAAATCTTGCCTTTTAACATGAAGAATAAAAATCAATTTAAATTAAATTAAGGTAGTTCAATTCAATTTGATGATTAATAATCATTATATTTGTTTGCATATTCAGGTAGTAAATGTTCAACAGGAGTTTATTGGACATCTGCTGTCTTTTAGATTCTGTGCTAGGTATATAATATCATACATAGTTGGATAAAGCTTTATCCAACTTCAATCAGCTTATGATTCTGCAGGGGGAGCTAGATACATCAGCTTGGAATCACAAGAAACACCTACTATATATACAGTTAGTATGCTGCTTATGTTATTAGGTTTTTATCTGATACTTTTTGGAATAATGCTTTAGAAATTGGCCCTAGATTGGTTTTTCTTTTCCCAGCAAAAATGAAGAAACATTTCAGGCAGGTAGGCAATATTACCTAAGTGATATCCTTTCTTCTTGGACCCTGCTGTGGCTCCCCTGTGGTAGTACAGAACCTGCCATCTCAGGATGGTGTACTGACCTAGTTATTTTTGTACCCAAATCCCATCCATGTTCATGCAAATAACCCCAATTAAGAACATTATGGTACCACCCCAAAAGACACGAAAGTAGGAAGGGGACCTATTGGGAAAGAAAAAAGGGTTTGTCAGTGTGGGAAAGGGGACTAAGAAAGAATAATGAAGGGAACATGATAAAAATGTAGTCAGACTTGTGGATTTAACACATAAATAAAAGTGTGAACTGGAGAGGAAACTGTTTAACAATTTGGCATGAGGAACACCTATGTTTTCTAAATGTACACAGAGAACCATGGAATCATATAGTGTTTCTATCAAAGGTCTTCTCTGTTTGTAGCTTTCTTAAATGCCTCCTCACATGATTGTCAAAGTACACCCTTTCCAGGAATCTCCATCCCACATACGATCTGTGTAACTCTGGCAGTGAGTATCCTCAGAATTCATCAAATATAAAACCTAATGTACTGAGGAAAACAGAGAAACACCACTCAACTTCCTAAAAATTACACTTGTTTCCGAAAAGAGCATTTTAAATTTATTTATTATTTTACCCTTTTATACACACACACACACACCATTTACTGAATCAAACAGTAGTTTAAAACGATTTAGAATTGTCTTCATGCTCCAGTGACAATATTTGTAGGTTGTATTTATAATTTAAGAGCAAAATATAACATAAAAATTTCCTGATTGACAAGTGTTGGTATTTTCCTATTATGTCCATATTTTGTCAGTCTTCAGCCTTCGATTGGCTGAGGTTCAGCTGTTGTGATTCACTGAGTGTATCTGCAGGTTGAATTATATAGCAAGTTAAGTTAGAGTTCACTACGTATGAAGAAAACTAAGTCAAAGTTAAAATATGTAGAGTGATAATTTTAAGCAAAACTTATTTATAGTTAATAATATAAAATTATATTCACTTAGGCAAATTCTATGTCTAAGATTTTTTTTTATTATTTCAAGTTACATCTCTATCATGGTACCCTCCTTCCGTCCCTCCAGGTTCCATCCTCCCTCCCTCTCCCACCCTCCCCACTCCTCCGGTGTGGAGTGCCCCCACATATCAGCTCCCTCTCAGTTCAACAGTCATATGAGGGCTAAGAGCTTCCTCTTGCACTGGGGGCCTACGTGGCAGCACCCCTAGGGCAAATTGTCCCAATGATAGGTAACAAAGTCTATGTTCCTGATCCTTTTGGTGTGTTGATTGTAGGATAGTTATCTTGTATTATATGGCTAAAATCCAATTATAAGTGAGTAGATGCCATGTGCATCCTTCTGGGTCTGGGTTAGCTCACTCAGGATGAGCTTCTCTAGTTCCATCCATTTGGCTGCAAATTGCATAATTTCCTTGCTTCTGATGGCTGAGTAGTATTCCATTGTGTAGATGTACCACAATTTTTTAATCCATTCATCGGTTGAGGGACATCTGGGTTGTTTCCAGTTTCTAGCTACTAAAAATAAGGCTGCTATGAATACAGATGGTTTTCCCTGGCTCATATTCTCAATGTAACTGTACTAGTTTCATTGCTGTTGCTGAAATAAAATACTCTGGGAAAAAAAGCAACTTAGAAGATAAAGGGTTTGTTTTAGCTCATAATTCCAGGTTACAGTCCTTTGCTGCAGGGAAGTTAAAATGGTAGAAACTTGAGACATCTAGTTAAATAAAATCCACAGTCCAGGGCAGAGGAGTGAATCAATGCATCCTTATAGTCCTTATACTCCTTATACTCCTTATATTCCTTATATTCCTTATACTCCTT